>CM024241.1:90681643-90794512 GCA_013421045.1 Propylea japonica
TCTGATCGATGAAACAGAGACCGATTTATTTTCATTAATAGATGAAAAATGTCATTTTCCATCTCCTCCCAAGTTTATCGATTATTTTCAAACGTGGGTTATGGAAAAAAGTGGTCAATAGAGCGTTTGTAGAGAATTAATTTACCTATAAATGAGGTATTAATCATTCTGATCGGATGAACAGAGACCGATTTATTTTCATTAATAGATGAAAAATGTCATTTTTCCATCTCCCCCAAGTTTATTCGATATATTTTCAAAACGGTAGGTTATATGGAAAAAAGTGGTCAATAAGGGCGTTTGTAGAGAATTAATTTACCTATAAAATGAGGTATAATCATTCTGATCGGATGAACAGAGACCGATTTATTTTTCATTAATAGATGAAAAAATGTCATTTTCCATCTCCTCCCAATTTATTCGATATATTTTCAAAACGGTGGGTTATGGAAAAAGTGGTCAATAGGGCGTTTGTAGAGAATTAATTACCTATAAAATGAGGTATTAATCATTCTGATCGGATGAACAGAGACCGATTTATTTTCATTAATAGATAAAAAATGTCATTTTTCCATCTCCTCCCAAGTTTATTCGATATATTTTTTCAACGGTAGGTTATGGAAAAAGTGGTCAATGGGCGTTTTGTAGAGAATTAATTTACCTATAAAATGAGGTATTAATCATCTGATCGGATGAACAGAGACCGATTTATTTTCATAAATATAAGAAAAATGTCATTTTTCCATCTCCTCCCAAGTTTATTCGATATATTTTCGAAACGGTAGGTTATGGAAAAAAGGGTCAATAAGGCGTTTGGTAGAGAAGTATTTACCTATAATAAGGAGGTATAATCATTCTGATCGGATGAACAGAGACCGATTTATTTTCATAATAGATGAAAAAATGTCATTTTTCCATCTCCTCCCAAGTTTATTATTGATATATTTTCAAAACGGGGGGTTATGGAAAAAAGTGGTCAATAGGGCGTTTTGTAGAGAATTAATTTACCTATAAATGAGGTATTAATCATTCTGACGGATCGATGAACAGAGACCGATTTATTTTCATTAATAGATGAAAAATGTCATTTTTCCATCTCCTCCCAAGTTTATTCGATATATTTTCAAAACGGTAGGTTATGGAAAAAAGTGGTCAATAGGGCGTTTGTGAAGAATTAATTTACCTATAAAATGAGGTATTAATCATTCTGATCGGATGAACAGAGACCGATTTATTTTCATTAATAGATGAAAAAATGTCATTTTTCCATCTCCTTCCAAGTTTATTCGATATATTTTCGAAACGGTGGGTTATGGAAAAAGTGGTCAGTAGGGCGTTTGTAGAGAATTAATTTACCTATAAAATGAGGTATTAATCATTCTGATCGGATGAACAGAGACCGATTTATTTTCATTAATAGATGAAAAAATGTCATTTTTCCATCTCCTCCCAAGTTTATTCGATATATTTTCAAAACGGTTGGTATGGAAAAAAGGTGGTCATAGGGCGTTTGTAGAGAATTAATTTACCTATAAAATGAGGTATTAATCATTCTGATCGGATGACAGAGACCGATTTATTTTCATTAATAGATGAAAAAAATGTCATTTTCCATCTCCTCCAAGTTTATTCGATATATTTTCGAAACGGTGGGTTATGGAAAAAAGTGTCAATAGGCGTTTGCGTTTGTGTAGAGATTAATTTACCTATAAAATGAGGTATTAATCATTCTGATCGGATGAACAGAGACCCTTTATTTTCATTAATAGATGAAAAATGTCATTTTTCCCATTCCTCCCAAGTTTATTCGATATATTTTCAAAACGGTAGGGTTATGAAAAAAGTGGTCTATGGGCGGCGTGTAGTAGAATGAATATTTACCTATAAAATGAGGTATTAATCATTCTGATCGGATGAACAGAGACCGATTTATTTTCATAATAGAAGAAAAAATGTCATTTTTCCATCTCCCCCAAGTTTATTCGATATATTTTCGAAACGGTGGGTTATGGAAAAAAGTGGTCAATAAGGCGTTTGTAGAGAATTAATTTACCTATAATATGAGGTATTAATCATTCTGATCGGATGAACAGAGACCGATTTATTTTCGATAATAGAAGAAAAAATGTCATTTTTCCATCTCCTCCCAAGTTTATTCGATATATTTTCGAAACGGTGGGTTATGGAAAAAAGTGGTCAATAAGGCGTTTGTAGAGAATTAATTTACCTATAATATGAGGTATAATCATTCTGATCGGATGAACAGAAACCGATTTATTTTCATTAATAGATGAAAAAATGTCATTTTTCCATCTCCTCCCAAGTTTATTCGATATATTTTCAAAACGGTAGGTTATGGAAAAAGTGGTCAATAGGGGCGTTTGTAGAGATTAATTTACCTATAAAATGAGGTATTAATCATTCTGATCGGATGAACAGAGACCGATTTATTTTCATTAATAGATGAAAAAATGTCATTTTCCATCTCCTCCCAAGTTTATTCGATATATTTTCAAAACGGTGGTTATGGAAAAAGTGGTCATAGGGCGTTTGTAGAGAATTAATTTACCTATAAAATGAGGTATTAATCATTCTGATCGGATGAACAGAGACCGATTTATTTTCATTAATAGATGAAAAAATGTCATTTTTCCATCTCCTCCCAAGTTTATTTCGATATATTTTCAAAACGGTAGGTTATGGAAAAAAGTGGTCAATTGGGCGTTGTAGAGAATTAATTTACCTATAAATGAGGTATTAATCATTCTGATCGGATGAACAGAGACCGATTTATTTTCATTAATAGATGAAAAATGTCATTTTTCCCATCTCCTCCCAAGTTTATTTCGATATATTTCAAAACGGTGGTTATGGAAAAAAGTGGTCAATAGGGCGTTTGTAGAGAATTAATTTACCTATAAATGAGGTATTAATCATTCTGATCGGATGAACAGAGACCGATTTATTTTCATAATAGATGAAAAAATGTCATTTTTCCATCTCCTCCCAAGTTTATTCGATATATTTTCGAAACGGTAGGTTATGGAAAAAAGTGGTCAATGAGGCGTTTGTAGAGAATTAATTTACCTATAAATGAGGTATTAATCATTCTGATCGGATGAACAGACCGATTTATTTCATTAATAGATGAAAAATGTCATTTTTCCATCTCCTCCCAAGTTTATTCGATATATTTTCGAAACGGTGGTTATGGAAAAAGTGGTCATGGGCGTTTGTGTAGAGAATTAATTTACCTATAAAATGAGGTATTAATCATTCTGATCGGATGAACAGAGACCGATTTATTTTCGATAATAGAAGAAAAAATGTCATTTTTCCATCTCCTCCCAAGTTTATTCGATATATTTTCGAAACGGTGGTTATGGAAAAAAGTGGTCAATAAGGCGTTTGTAGAGAATTAATTTACCTATAAATGAGGTATTAATCATTCTGATCGGATGAACAGAGACCGATTTTTTCATAATAGATGAAAAATGTCATTTTTCCTCTCCTCCCAAGTTTATTCGATATATTTTCAAAACGGTAGGTTATGGAAAAAGTGGTCAATAGGGCGTTTGTAGAGAATTAATTTACCTATAAATGAGGTATTAATCATTCTGATCGATGAACAGAACCGATTTATTTTCATTAATAAGAAAAAAATGTTCATTTTCCATCTCCTCCCAAGTTTATTCGATATATTTTCAAAACGGTAGGTTATGGAAAAAGTGGTCAATAGGCGTTTGTAGAGAATTAATTTACCTATAAAATGAGGTATTAATCATTCTGATCGGATGAACAGAGACCGATTCATTTTCATTAATAGATGAAAAAATGTCATTTTCCATCTCCTCCCAAGTTTATTCGATATATTTTCGAAACGGGGGTTATGGAAAAAAGTGGTCAATAGGGCGTTTGTAGAGAATTAATTTACCTATAAAATGAGGTATTAATCATTCTGATCGGTATGAACAGAGACCGATTTATTTTCATTATAGATGAAAAATGTCATTTTTCCATCTCCTCCCAAGTTTATTCGATATATTTTCAAAACGGTAGGTTATGAAAAAGTGGTCAATAGGGCGTTTGTAGAGAATTAATTTACCTATAAAATGAGGTATTAATCATTCTGATCGGATGAACAGAGACCGATTTATTTTCATTAATAGATGAAAAATGTCATTTTCCATCTCCTCCCAAGTTTTATTCGATATATTTTCGAAAACGGTGGGTTATGGAAAAAAGTGGTCAATAAGGCGTTTGTAGAGAATTAATTTACCTATAAATGAGGTATTAATCATTCTTCTGATCGGATGAACAGAGACCGATTTATTTTCATAATAGATGAAAAAATGTCATTTTTTCATCTCCTCCCAAGTTTATTCGATATATTTTCGAAACGGTGGGTTATGGAAAAAAGTGGTCAATAGAGGCGTTTGTAGAGAATTAATTTACCTATAATATGAGGTATTAATCATTCTGATCGGATGAACAGAAACCGATTTATTTTCATTAATAATGAAAAAATGTCATTTTTCCATCTCTCCTCCCAAGTTTATTCGATATATTTTCAAAACGGTAGGTTATGGAAAAAAGTGGTCAATAGGGCGTTTGTAGAGAATTAATTTACCTATAAAATGAGGTATTAATCATTCTGATCGGATGAACAGAGACCGATTTATTTTCATTAATAGATGAAAAATGTCATTTTCCATCTCCTTCCAAGTTTTATTCGATATATTTTCGAAACGGTGGGTTATGAAAAAGGTGGTCAATAAGGCGTTTTAGAGAATTATTTACCTATAAAATGAGGTATTAATCATTCTGATCGGATGAACAGACCGATTTATTTTCATTATAGATGAAAAATGTCATTTTTCCATCTCCTCCTCCCAAGTTTATTCGATATATTTTCAAAACGGTAGGTTATGGAAAAAGTGGTCAATAGGCGTTTGTAGAGAATTAATTTACCTATAAAATGAGGTATTAATCATTCTGATCGGATGAACAGAGACCGATTTATTTTCATTAATAGATGAAAAAATGTCATTTTTCCATCTCCTCCCAAGTTTATTCGATATATTTTCAAAACGGTAGGTTATGGAAAAAAGTGGTCAATGGGCGTTTGTAGAGAATTAATTTACCTATAAAATGAGGTATTAATCATTCTGATCGGATGAACAGAGACCGATTTATTTTCATTAATAGATGAAAAAATGTCATTTTCCATCTCCTCCCAAGTTTATTCGATATATTTTCAAAACGGTGGGTTATGGAAAAAAGTGGTCAATAGGGCGTTTGTAGAGATTAATTTACCTATAAAATGAGGTATTAATCATTCTGATCGGATGAACAGAGACCGATTTATTTTCATTAATAGATGAAAAAATGTCATTTTTCCATCTCCTCCTCCCAAGTTTTATTCGATATATTTTCAAAACGGTAGGTTATGGAAAAAAGTGGTCAATAGGGCGTTTGTAGAGAATTAATTTACCTATAAAATGAGGTATTAATCATTCTGATCGGATGAACAGAGACCGATTTATTTTCATTAATAGATGAAAAAATGTCATTTTCCATCTCCTCCCAAGTTTATTCGATATATTTTCAAAACGGTAGGTTATGGAAAAAAGTGGTCATAGGGCGTTTGTAGAGAATTAATTTACCTATAAATGAGGTATTAATCATTCTGATCGGATGAACAGAGACCGATTTATTTTCATTAATAGATGAAAAAATGTCATTTTTCCATCTCCTCCCAAGTTTATTCGATATATTTTCAAAACGGTAGGGTATGGAAAAAGTGGTCAATAGGGCGTTTGTAGAGAATTAATTTACCTATAAAATGAGGTATTAATCATTCTGATCGGATGAACAGAGACCGATTTATTTTCGATAAAAGAAGAAAAAATGTCATTTTTTTCATCTCCTCCCAAGTTTATTCGATATATTTTCGAAACGGTGGGTTATGGAAAAAGTGGTCAATAAGGCGTTTGTAGAGAATTAATTTACCTATAATATGAGTATTAATCATTCTGATCGGATGAACAGAGACCGATTTATTTTCATTAATAAATGAAAAATGTCATTTTTCCATCTCCTCCCAAGTTTATTCGATATATTTTCAAAACGGTAGGTTATGGAAAAAAGTGGTCAATGGGGCGTTTGTAGAGAATTAATTTACCTATAATATGAGGTATTAATCATTCTGATCGGATGAAAAGAGACCGATTTATTTTCATTAATAGATGAAAAAATGTCATTTTTCCATCTCCTCTCAAGTTTATTCGATATATTTTCGAAACGGTGGGTTATGGAAAAAAGTGGTCAATAAGGCGTTTGTAGAGAATTAATTTACCTATAATATGAGGTATTAATCATTCTGATCGGATGAACAGAGACCGATTTATTTTCATTAATAGATGAAAAATGTCATTTTTCCATCTCCTCCCAAGTTTATTCGATATATTTTCAAAACGGTAGGTTATGGAAAAAAGTTTTAAATGGGGCGTTTGTAGAGAATTAATTAACCTATAAAATGAGGTATTAATCATTCTGATCGGTTGAACAGAGACCGATTTATTTTCGATAATATAAGAAAAAATGTCATTTTTCCATCTCCTCCCAAGTTTATTCGATATATTTTCGAAACGGTGGGTTATGGAAAAAAGTGGTCAATAAGGCGTTTGTAGAGAATTAATTTACCTATAAAATGAGGTATTAATCATTCTGATCGGATGAACAGAGACCGATTTATTTTCGATAATAGAAGAAAAAATGTCATTTTTCCATCTCCTCCCAAGTTTATTCGATATATTTTCGAAACGGTGGGTTATGGAAAAAGTGGTCAATAAGGCGTTTGTAGAGAATTAATTTACCTATAATATGAGGTATTAATCATTCTGATCGGATGAACAGAGACCGATTTATTTTCATTAATAGATGAAAAAATGTCATTTTTTCCATCTCCTCCCAAGTTTATTCGATATATTTTCAAAACGGTAGGTTATGGAAAAAGTGGTCAATGGGCGTTTGTAGAGAATTAATTTACCTAAAATGAGGTATTAATCATTCTGATCGGATGAACAGAGACCGATTTATTTTCATTAATAGATGAAAAATGTCATTTTTCCATCTCCTCCCAAGTTTATTCGATATATTTTCAAACGGTGGTTATGGAAAAAGTGGTCAATGGGCGTTTGTAGAGAATTAATTTACCTATAAAAGAGGTATTAATCATTCTGATCGGATGAACAGAGACCGATTTATTTTCATTAATAGATGAAAAAATGTCATTTTTCCATCTCCTCCCAAGTTTATTCGATATATTTTCAAACGGTGGTTATGGAAAAAAGTGGTCAATAGGGCGTTTGTAGAGAATTAATTTACCTATAAATGAGGTATTAATCATTCTGATCGGATGAACAGAGACCGATTTATTTTCATTAATAGATGAAAAAATGTCATTTTTCCATCTCCTCCCAAGTTTATTCGATATATTTTCAAAACGGTAGGTTATGGAAAAAAGTGGTCAATAGGGCGTTTGTAGAGAATTAATTTACCTATAAAATGAGGTATTATCATTCTGATCGGATGAACAGAGACCGATTTATTTTCATTAATAGATGAAAAAAATGTCATTTTCCATCTCCTCCCAAGTTTATTCGATATATTTTCAAAACGGTAGGTTATGGAAAAAGTGGTCAAAGGGCGTTTGTAGAGAATTAATTTACCTATAAAATGAGGTATTAATCATTCTGATCGGATGAACAGAGACCGATTTATTTTCATTAATAGATGAAAAAATGTCATTTTTCCATCTCCTCCCAAGTTTATTCGATATATTCGAAACGGTGGGTTATGGAAAAAAGTGGTCAATAGGGCGTTTGTAGAGAATTAATTTACCTATAAATGAGGTATTAATCATTCTGATCGGATGAACAGAGACCGATTTATTTTCATTAATAGATGAAAAATGTCATTTTTCCATCTCCTCCCAAGTTTATTCGATATATTTTCGAAACGGTGGGTTATGGAAAAAAGTGGTCAATAAGGCGTTTGTAGAGAATTAATTTACCTATAATATGAGGTATTAATCATTCTGATCGGATGAACAGAGACCGATTTATTTTCATTAATAGATGAAAAAATGTCATTTTTCCATCTCCTCCCAAGTTTATTCGATATATTTTCAAAACGGTAGGTTATGGAAAAAGTGGTCAATAGGGCGTTTGTAGAGAATTAATTTACCTATAAAATGAGGTATTAATCATTCTGATCGGATGAACAGAGACCGATTTATTTTCGATAATAGAAGAAAAAATGTCATTTTTCCATCTCCTCCAAGTTTATTCGATATATTTTCGAAACGGTGGGTTATGGAAAAAAGTGGTCAATAAGGCGTTTGTAGAGAATTAATTTACCTATAATATGAGGTATTAATCATTCTGATCGGATGAACAGAGACCGATTTATTTTCATAATAGATGAAAAAATGTCATTTTCCATCTCCTCCCAAGTTTATTCGATATATTTTCAAACGGTAGGTTATGGAAAAAAGTGGTCAATAGGCGTTTGTAGAGAATTAATTTACCTATAAAATGAGGTATTAATCATTCTGATCGGATGAACAGAGACCGATTTATTTTCATTAATAGATGAAAAATGTCATTTTCCATCTCCTCCCAAGTTTATTCGATATATTTTCAAAACGGTAGGTTATGGAAAAAAGTGGTCAATAGAGCGTTTGTAGAGAATTAATTTACCTATAAAATGAGGTATTAATCATTCTGATCGGATGAACAGAGACCGATTTATTTTCATTAATAGATGAAAAAATGTCATTTTCCATCTCCTCCCAAGTTTATTCGATATATTTTCGAAACGGTAGGTTATGGAAAAAAGTGGTCAATAGGGCGTTTGTAGAGAATTAATTTACCTATAAATGAGGTATTAATCATTCTGATCGGATGAACAGAGACCGATTTATTTTCATTAATAGATGAAAAAATGTCATTTTTCCATCTCCTCCCAAGTTTATTCGATATATTTTCAAAACGGTAGGTTATGGAAAAAGTGGTCAATAGGGCGTTTGTAGAGAATTAATTTACCTATAAAATGAGGTATTAATCATTCTGATCGGATGAACAGAGACCGATTTATTTTCATAATAGATGAAAAAATGTCATTTTTCCATCTCCTCCCAAGTTTATTCGATATATTTTCGAAACGGTGGGTTATGGAAAAAAGTGGTCAATAGGCGTTTGTAGAGAATTAATTTACCTATAATATGAGGTATTAATCATTCTGATCGGATGAACAGAGACCGATTTATTTTCGATAATAATGAAAAAATGTCATTTTTCCATCTCCTCCCAAGTTTATTCGATATATTTTCAAAACGGTAGGTTATGGAAAAAAGTGGTCAATGGGCGTTTGTAGAGAATTAATTTACCTATAAAATGAGGTATTAATCATTCTGATCGGATGAACAGAGACCGATTTATTTTCATTAATAGATGAAAAAATGTCATTTTTCCATCTCCTCCCAAGTTTATTCGATATATTTTCAAAACGGTAGGTTATGGAAAAAAGTGGTCAATAAGGCGTTTGTAGAGAATTAATTTACCTATAAAATGAGGTATAATCATTCTGATCGGATGAACAGAGACCGATTTATTTTCATTAATAGATGAAAAAATGTCATTTTCCATCTCCTCCCAAGTTTATTCGATATATTTTCAAAACGGTAGGTTATGGAGAAAAGTGGTCAAAGGGCGTTTGTAGAGAATTAATTTACCTATAAAATGAGGTATTAATCATTCTGATCGGATGAACAGAGACCGATTTATTTTCATTAATAGATGAAAAAATGTCATTTTTCCATCTCCTCCCAAGTTTATTCGATATATTTTCGAAACGGTGGGTTATGGAAAAAGTGGTCAATAAGGCGTTTGTAGAGAATTAATTTACCTATAATATGAGGTATTAATCATTCTGATCGGATGAACAGAGACCGATTTATTTTCGATAATATAAGAAAAAATGTCATTTTTCCATCTCCTCCCAAGTTTATTCGATATATTTTCGAAACGGTGGGTTATGGAAAAAAGTGGTCAATAAGGCGTTTGTAGAGAATTAATTTACCTATAAATGAGGTATTAATCATTCTGATCGGATGAACAGAGACCGATTTATTTTCATTAATAGATGAAAAAATGTCATTTTTCCATCTCCTCCCAAGTTTATTCGATATATTTTCAAAACGGTAGGTTATGGAAAAAAGTGGTAAATGGGCGTTTGTAGAGAATTAATTTACCTATAAATGAGGTATTAATCATTCTGATCGGATGAACAGAGACCGATTTATTTTCATAATAGATGAAAAAATGTCATTTTTCCATCTCCTCCCAAGTTTATTCGATATATTTTCGAAACGGTGGGTTATGGAAAAAAGTGGTCATTAAGGCGTTTGTAGAGAATTAATTTACTTATAATATGAGGTATTAATCATTCTGATCGCATGAACAGAGACCGATTTATTTTCGATAATAGAAGAAAAAATGTCATTTTTTCCATCTCCTCCCAAGTTTATTCGATATATTTTCAAAACGGTAGGTTATGGAAAAAAATGGTCAGAGGAGCGTTTGTAGAGAATTAATTTACCTATAAAATGAGGTATTAATCATTCTGATCGGATGAACAGAGACCGATTTATTTTCATTAATAGATGAAAAAATGTCATTTTTCCATCTCCTCCCAAGTTTATTCGATATTTTTTCAAAACGGTAGGTTATGGAAAAAAGTGGTCTATAGGGCGTTTGTAGAGAATTAATTTACCTATAAAATGAGGTATTAATCATTCTGATCGGATGAACAGAGACCGATTTATTTTCATTAATAGATGAAAAAATGTCATTTTCCATCTCCTCCCAAGTTTATTCGATATATTTTCGAAACGGTGGGTTATGGAAAAAAGTGGTCAATAGGGCGTTTGTAGAGAATTAATTTACCTATAATGAGGTATTAATCATTCTGATCGGATGAACAGAGACCGATTTATTTTCATTAATAGATGAAAAAATGTCATTTTTCCATCTCCTCCCAAGTTTATTCGATATATTTTCAAAACGGTAGGTTATGGAAAAAAGTGGTCAATAGGGCGTTTGTAGAGAATTAATTTACCTATAAAATGAGGTATTAATCATTCTGATCGGATGAACAGAGACCGATTTATTTTCATTAATAGATGAAAAAATGTCATTTTTCCATCTCCTCCCAAGTTTATTCGATATATTTTCAAAACGGTGGGTTATGGAAAAAAGTGGTCAAAGGGCGTTTGTAGAGAATTAATTTACCTATAAATGAGGTATTAATCATTCTGATCGGATGAACAGAGACCGATTTATTTTCATTAATAGATGAAAAAATGTCATTTTTCATCTCCTCCCAAGTTTATTCGATATATTTTCGAAACGGTGGGTTATGGAAAAAAGTGGTCAATCAGGCGTTTGTAGAGAATTAATTTACCTATAAAATGAGGTATTAATCATTCTGATCGGATGAACAGAGACCGATTTATTTTCATTAATAGATGAAAAAATGTCATTTTTCCATCTCCTCCCAAGTTTATTCGATATATTTTCAAAACGGTAGGTTATGGAAAAAAGTGGTCAATAGGGCGTTTGTAGAGAATTAATTTACCTATAAAATGAGGTATTAATCATTCTGATCGGATGAACAGAGACCGATTTATTTTCATTAATAGATGAAAAAATGTCATTTTTCCATCTCCTCCCAAGTTTATTCGATATATTTTCGAAACGGTGGGTTATGGAAAAAAGTGGTCAATAGGCGTTTGTAGAGAATTAATTTACCTATAAAATGAGGTATTAATCATTCTGATCGGATGAACAGAGACCGATTTATTTTCATTAATAGATGAAAAAATGTCATTTTTCCATCTCCTCCCAAGTTTATTCGATATATTTTCAAACGGTAGGTTATGGAAAAAAGTGGTCAATAGGGCGTTTGTAGAGAATTAATTTACCTATAAAATGAGGTATTAATCATTCTGATCGGATGAACAGAGACCGATTTATTTTCATTAATAGATGAAAAAATGTCATTTTTCCATCTCCTCCCAAGTTTATTCGATATATTTTCGAAACGGTGGGTTATGGAAAAAAGTGGTCAATAGGCGTTTGTAGAGAATTAATTTACCTATAAATGAGGTATTAATCATTCTGATCGGATGAACAGAGACCGATTTATTTTCATAATAGAAAAAAAAATGTCATTTTTCCATCTCCTCCCAAGTTTATTCGATATATTTTCGAAACGGTGGGTTATGGAAAAAGTGGTCAATAAGGGCGTTTGTAGAGAATTAATTTACCTATAATATGAGGTATTAATCATTCTGATCGGATGAACAGAGACCGATTTATTTTCATTAATAGATGAAAAAATGTCATTTTTCCATCTCCTCCCAAGTTTATTCGATATATTTTCAAAACGGTAGGTTATGGAAAAAAGTGGTCAATAGGCGTTTGTAGAGAATTAATTTACCTATAAAATGAGGTATTAATCATTCTGATCGGATGAACAGAGACCGATTTATTTTCATTAATAGATGAAAAAATGTCATTTTCCATCTCCTCCCAAGTTTATTCGATATATTTTCAAAACGGTAGGTTATGGAAAAAAGTGGTCGAAAGGGCGTTTGTAGAGAATTAATTTACCTATAAAATGAGGTATTAATCATTCTGATCGGATGAACAGAGACCGATTTATTTTCATTAATAGATGAAAAAATGTCATTTTTCCATCTCCTCCCAAGTTTATTCGATATATTTTCGAAACGGTGGGTTATGGAAAAAAGTGGTCAATAAGGGCGTTTGTAGAGAATTAATTTACCTATAAATGAGGTATTAATCATTCTGATCGGATGAACAGAGACCGATTTATTTTCGATAATAGAAGAAAAAATGTCATTTTTCCATCTCCTCCCAAGTTTATTCGATATATTTTCGAAACGGTGGGTTATGGAAAAAAGTGGTCAATAAGGCGTTTGTAGAGAATTAATTTACCTATAATATGAGGTATTAATCATTCTGATCGGATGAACAGAGACCGATTTATTTTCATAATAGATGAAAAAATGTCATTTTTCCATCTCCTCCCAAGTTTATTCGATATATTTTCAAAACGGTAGGTTATGGAAAAAAGTGGTCAATGGGGCGTTTGTAGAGAATTAATTTACCTATAAAATGAGGTATTAATCATTCTGATCGGATGAACAGAGACCGATTCATTTTCATTAATAGATGAAAAAATGTCATTTTCCATCTCCTCCCAAGTTTATTCGATATATTTTCAAAACGGTGGGTTATGGAAAAAAGTTTGTAGAGAATTAATTTACCTATAAAATGAGGTATTAATCATTCTGATCGTATGAACAGAGACCGATTTATTTTCATTAATAGATGAAAAAATGTCATTTTTCCATCTCCTCCCAAGTTTATTCGATATATTTTCAAAACGGTAGGTTATGGAAAAAAGTGGTCAATAGGGCGTTTGTAGAGAATTAATTTACCTATAAAATGAGGTATTAATCATTCTGATCGGATGAACAGAGACCGATTTATTTTCATTAATAGATGAAAAAATGTCATTTTCCATCTCCTCCCAAGTTTATTCGATATATTTTCAAAACGGTGGGTTATGGAAAAAGTGGTCAATAGGGCGTTTGTAGAGAATTAATTTACCTATAAAATGAGGTATTAATCATTCTGATCGGATGAACAGAGACCGATTTATTTTCATTAATAGATGAAAAAATGTCATTTTTCCATCTCCTCCCAAGTTTATTCGATATATTTTCAAAACGGTAGGTTATGGAAAAAAGTGGTAAATGGGGCGTTTGTAGAGAATTAATTAACCTATAAAATGAGGTATTAATCATTCTGATCGGATGAACAGAGACCGATTTATTTTCGATAATATAAAAAAAAATGTCATTTTTCCATCTCCTCCCAAGTTTATTCGATATATTTTCGAAACGGTGGGTTATGGAAAAAAGTGGTCAATAAGGCGTTTGTAGAGAATTAATTTACCTATAATATGAGGTATTAATCATTCTGATCGGATGAACAGAGACCGATTTATTTTCGATAATAGAAGAAAAAATGTCATTTTTCCATCTCCTCCCAAGTTTATTCGATATATTTTCGAAACGGTGGGTTATGGAAAAAAGTGGTCAATCAGGCGTTTGTAGAGAATTAATTTACCTATAAATGAGGTATTAATCATTCTGATCGGATGAACAGAGACCGATTTATTTTCATTAATAGATGAAAAAATGTCATTTTTCCATCTCCTCCCAAGTTTATTCGATATATTTTCAAAACGGTAGGTTATGGAAAAAAGTGGTCAATAGGGCGTTTGTAGAGAATTAATTTACCTATAAAATGAGGTATTAATCATTCTGATCGGATGAACAGAGACCGATTTATTTTCATTAATAGATGAAAAAATGTCATTTTTCCATCTCCTTCCAAGTTTATTCGATATATTTTCGAAACGGTGGGTTATGGAAAAAAGTGGTCAATAAGGCGTTTGTAGAGAATTAATTTACCTATAAAATGAGGTATTAATCATTCTGATCGGATGAACAGAGACCGATTTATTTTCATTAATAGATGAAAAAATGTCATTTTTCCATCTCCTCCCAAGTTTATTCGATATATTTTCAAAACGGTAGGTTATGGAAAAAAGTGGTCAATAGGGCGTTTGTAGAGAATTAATTTACCTATAAAATGAGGTATTAATCATTCTGATCGGATGAACAGAGACCGATTTATTTTCATTAATAGATGAAAAAATGTCATTTTCCATCTCCTCCCAAGTTTATTCGATATATTTTCAAAACGGTAGGTTATGGAAAAAAGTGGTCAATAGGGCGTTTGTAGAAAATAAATTAACCTATAAAATGAGGTATTAATCATTCTGATCGGATGAACAGAGACCGATTTATTTTCATTAATAGATGAAAAAATGTCATTTTTCCATCTCCTCCCAAGTTTATTCGATATATTTTCAAAACGGTAGGTTATGGAAAAAAGTGGTAAATGGGGCGTTTGTAGAGAATTAATTTACCTATAAAATGAGGTATTAATCATTCTGATCGGATGAACAGAGACCGATTTATTTTCGATAATAGAAGAAAAAATGTCATTTTTCCATCTCCTCCCAAGTTTATTCGATATATTTTCGAAACGGTGGGTTATGGAAAAAAGTGGTCAATAAGGCGTTTGTAGAGAATTAATTTACCTATAATATGAGGTATTAATCATTCTGATCGGATGAACAGAGACCGATTTATTTTCGATAATAGAAGAAAAAATGTCATTTTTCCATCTCCTCCCAAGTGGTCAATAAAACGTTTGTAGAGAATTAATATACCTATATAATGAGGTATTAATCATTCTGATCGGATGAACAGAGACCGATTTATTTCCATTAATAAATGAAAAAATGTCATTTTCCATCTCCTCCCAAGTTTATTCCATATATTGTCAAAACGGTAAGTTATGGCAAAAAGTGGTCGATAGGGCATTCTTAGAGAATTAATTTACCTATAAAATGAGGTATTAATTTTTCTGATCGGATGAACAGAGACCGATTTATTTTCATTAATAGATGAAAAAAGGTCATTTTTCATCTCCTCCCAAGTTTATTCGATAAATTTTCAAAACGGTAGGTTATGGAAAAAAGTGGTCAATAGGGCGTTTGTAGAGAATTAATTTACCTATATAATGAGGTATTAATCATTCTGATCGGATGAACAGACACCAATTTATTTTCATTAATAGATGAAAAAATGTCATTTTCCATCTCCTCCCAAGTTTATTCGATATATTTTCAAGACGGTAGGTTATGGAAAAAAGTGGTGAATTAGGCGTGTGTAGAGAATTGCCTTACCTATTAAATGAGGTATTTATCATTCTGATCGGATGAACAGAGACCGATTTATTCTCATTAATAGATGAAAAAATGTCATTTTCCATCTCCTCCCAAGTTTATTCGATATATTTTCAAAACGGAAGGTTATGGAAAAAAGTGGTCAACAAAACGTTTACCTATATAATGAGGTATTAGTCATTCTGATCGGATGAACAGAGACCGATTTATTTTCATTAATAGATGAAAAAATGTCATTTTCCATCTCCTCCCAAGTTTATTCGATATATTTACAAAACGGTAGGCTTTGGGAAAAAGTACTCGATAGGGCGTTTGTAGAGAATTAATTTACCTATAAAATGAGTTATTAATCATTCTGATCGGATGAACAGAGACCGATTTATTTTCATTAATATATGAAAAAATGTCATTTTCCATCTCCTCCCAAGTTTATTCGATATATTTTCAAAACGGTAGGGTTATGGAAAGAAGTGGTCGATAGGGCGTTCATAGAGAATTGATTAACCTATAAAATGAGGTATTTATCATCCTGATCGGATGAACAGAGACCGATTTATTTTCATTAATAGATGAAAGAATGTCATTTTTCATCTTCTCGCAAGTTTATTCGATATATTTTCAAAACGGTAGGTTATGGAAAAAAGTGGTCGATGGGTCGTTTGTAGAGAATTAATTTACCTATATAATGAGGTATTAATCATTCTGATCAGATGAACAGAGACCGATTTATTTTCATTAATAGATGAAAAAATATCATTTTCCATCTCCTCCCAGGTTTATTCGATATATTTTCGAAACGGTGGGTTATGGAAAAAAGTGGTCACTAGGGCGTTTGTAGAGAATTAATTTACCTATAATATGAGGTATTAATCATTCTGATCGGATGAACAGAGACCGATTTATTTTTGATAATAGAAGAAAAAATGTCATTTTTCCATCTCCTCCCAAGTTTATTCGATATATTTTCAAAACGGTAGGTTATGGAAAAAAGTGGTCAATAGGGCGTTCGTAGAGAATCAATTTACCTATAAAATGAGGTATTTATTATTCTGATCAGATGAACAGAGACCGATTTATTTTCATTAATAGATGAAAAAATGTCATTTTCCATCTCCTCCCAAGTTTATTCGATATATTTTCAAAACGGTAGGTTATGGAAAAAAGTGGTCAATGAGGCGTTTGTAGGGAATTGATTTACCTATATAATGAGGTATTAATCATTCTGATCAGATGAACAGAGACCGATTTATTTTCATCAATAGATGAAAAAATATCATTTTCCATCTCCTCCCAAGTTTATTCGATATATTTTCGAAACGGTGGGTTATGGAGAAAAGTGGTCGATAGGGCGTTTGTAGAGAATTAATTTACCTATAAAATGAGGTATTAATCATTCTGATCGGATGAACAGAAATCGATTTATTTTCATTAATGGATGAAAAAATGTCATTTTTCATCTCTTCCCAAGTTTATTCGATATATTTTCAAAACAGTAGGTTATGGAAAAAAGTGGTCTATAGGGCGTTTGTAGAGAATTAATTTACCTAAAAAATGATCGGATGATCAGAGACCGATTTATTTTCATTAATAGATGAAAAAATGTCATTTTCCATCTCTTCAAAACGGTAGGTGACGGAGAAAAGTGGTCAATAGGGCTTTTGTGGAGAATCAATTTACCTAAAAAATGAAGTATTAGTCATTCTGATCAGATGAACAGAGACCGATTTATTTTCATTAATAGATGAAAAAATATCATTTTCCATCTCCTCCCAAGTTTATTCGATATATTTTCGAGTCGGTGGGTTATGGAAAAAAGTGGTCAATAGGGCGTTTGTAGAGAATGAATTTACCTATAAAATGAGGTATTAATCATTTTGATCGGATGAACAGAGACCGATTTATTTTCATTTATAGATGAAAAAATGTCATTTTTCCATCTCCTCCCAAGTTTATTCGATATATTTTCGAAACGGTGGTTTATGGAAAAATGTGGTCAATAGGGCGTTTGTAGAGAATTAATTCACCTATAAAATGAGGTATTAATCATTCTGATCGGATGAACAGAGACCGATTTATTTTCATTAATAGATGAAAAAATGTCATTTTTCCATCTCCTCCCAAGTTCATTCGATATATTTTCAAAACGGTGGGTTATAGAAAAAAATGATCAAGAGGGCGTTCGAAGAGAATTAATTTACCTATAAAATGAGGTATTAATCATTCTGATCGGATGAACAGAGACCGATTTATTTTCATTAATAGATGAAAAAATGTCATTTTTCATCTCCTCCCAAGTTTATTCGATATATTTTCGAAACGGTAGGTTATGGAAAGAAGTGGGCTTGTAAAGAATTAATTTACCTATATAATGAGGTATTAATCATTCTGATCGGATGAACAGAGACCGATTTATTTTCATTTATAAATAAAAAATGTCATTTTCCATCTCCTCCCAAGTTTATTCGATATATTTTCAAAACGGTAGGTTATGAAAGAAAGAGGTCAAGAAGACGTTTGTAGAGAATTAATTTACCTATATAATGAGGTATTAATCATTCTGATCGGATGAACAGAGGCCGATTTATTTTCATTAATAGATGAAAAAATGTCATTTTTCCATCTCCCCCCAAGTTTATTCGATATATTTTCAAAACGGTAGGTTATTGAAAAAAGTGGTCAATAGGGCGTTCGTAAAGAATTAATTTACCTATAAAATGAGGTCATTTTCCATCTCCTCCGAAGTTTATTCGTTACATCTCGTATAACATACCGTAAAAAATCGTAAAATCCCGTTACAGGTCGTAACTTTCCGTAACATGTCTTCACATCTCGTATCATTTCGTAACATCTCGTAACATACCGTAAAAAGTCGTAACATCTCGTAACATGACGTAACAAATCGTAACATGACGTACCATCCCGTAATAGGTCATAACATTCCGTAACAGGTTGTAACATTACGTAACATCTCGTAACATGCCGTAACATCTCGTATCATTCCGTAACAACGGAATGATACGAGGTGTTTCTCGTAACATGCCTTAACATTTCGTAACATTCCGTAACATCTTGTTACATACCGTAAAAAGTCGTAACATCCCGTAACAGGTCGTCACATGACGTAACATCTCGTAACATACCGTAACAACTCGTTACATGACGTTACATCAATTTACATATCGTAACATCTCGTTACATCCCGTTACAAACAGTTCGTAACATGCCGTAACATACCGTGACATCTCGTAACATGCCGTAACATCTCGTAACATGTAGTAACTTTGTTACTTAAAGAGATACAGAAAAATGTTTTCTACAAAAATCCACCGATGAAAAAAAACCGATGAAAAAAAACTAAGAATGACCAAAACACATGGAGTAACTACAGCTTAACTGACCCCTCGAACCCGAATGAGAATCGAGGCAGACCCAGTGAGCAACGTTAATACTCCATACAATCCCAACCCACTCCCAACCAATCCTTTCGGGCAGTTGTAAGAAGCAACTATGGTTTTACTGGCCCCTCGAACCTGAATACGGATCGAGGCAGACCCAGTGAGCAACGTTAGTACTCTATACAATCCAAACCCACTCCTTACCAATCCATCTCTGGCCAATATGAAGTAACTAAGGTTTTACTGGACCCTCGATACTGAATACGGATCGAGGCAGACCCAGTGAGCAATATTAGTACTGCATATAACCCAACCCACCCCTTATCAATCCCTCTCGGTCTAATGTATTGAGTAACTATGGTTTACTGGCCCCTCGAACCCGAATACGGATCGAGGCAGACCCAGTGAGCAATATTAGTACTGCTTATAACCCAACCCACTCCTTAACAATCCTTCTCAGGCTAATGTATGAAGTAACTATGATTTCAATGGCCCCTCGTACCCGTAAACGGACTCGGGGTAGACCCAGTGAGCAATATTAGCACATCGTACGACCAGGCCAAAGAAGATGTGGAGTAACTATGGCTAACTGGCCCTCGAACCCGAAAGAGAATCGTGGCAGAACCAGTGAGCAACGTAACTACTCCATATAATCCAACCCACTCCTAACAAATCCTTTCCTAGCAGAAGTATGAAGTAACTAGGGTTTTACTGGCCCCCTAAACCGGAAGACCGATCGAGGCAGACCCAGTGAGTAACGTTAGTACTCCATACAATCCCAACCCACTCCTTACCAATCCATCGGGTTTTACTGGCCCCTCGAACCAGAATACGGATTGAGGCAGACCCAGTGAGCAACGCTAGTACTCCATATAACCCAACCCACTCCTAACAACTCCTTTCCTAGCAGAATCATGAAGTAACTAGGGTTTTACTGGCCCCTCAAACCGGAGGACGGATCGAGGCAGAACCTGTGAGTAACGTTAGTACTCCATACAATCCCAACCCACTCCTTACCAATCCCTCTCGGGTACTGATTGATAATGAAATTAAAATCAAAACTTGAATAATCCAGCGGAGTCAATGAGATAACATGCACAAACTTCCCATTATTTCACATAGGAATGACAATTCGTGAAGTAGAAAAAGATTCGATAAACACAAAAGAAATCAACCCCATTCGCTTCTGCCACGCATTTTAACGATACCTCATATCACAATTGACAATCTGAAAATACTTCAGAAAAAAATAACTACTTTAAAATAAAACTACTCGAACAACTAGAAATCTTAAGCACCAATTCTCATTTAATATATATATAATATGGAAGTCAATAGTAAGAACATTTTCAAACTCGTAGATTCTTGAAAACCAACAATAAATATTGAGTCTCATAATCTTTCATCTTGAAAAATTCAATAAGGAAAGCCTAAGTAGTAAACTAGTAAGTTGAATTTTCACACAATCAATTGCAGCAAAAGAATGATGAATCGCACTACCTGATCTGCCACATAGAAAGGTTAAAATTGATAAAATCAAATGGTATTGGCAGCAACCAATGTATCTTCCGAACAAATCTACTGAGGAACTATGAAATTGAATATTTAAAATGTTCCGTTTCGAAGAAACTGACTGAACTACTCAGTGTGAAATCGATATAATTTTATCTACCGAAGAAATGAGGTTCTGAAAACTATAAACGAACCAATTAAATTATGAATCTCCCAAACTTCACAGATTCTGAATGAGCTTGATATGCTAGTTTTCGAAATTACCATAGGTTAGAACATTTACTACAGAGTAGTTCGAATATCTGAATATCTGAATATCTCAAAATGGTTCTTTAAATTTGAAACGCTGTGGTAATCAAAACAAAAGAGATAGATCAACATATGTATTCGATATCAGGGAAAAAAGAGGTAGCTAAATATGAAAAAACATTCCATTTGAAAAATGAAGTTGTCATCTGTGTCCACAGTTGACATCTGTGATTGATAATGAAATTAAAATCTAAACTTGAATAATCAGCGGAGTCTATCAGATAACATGCACAAACTTCCCTTTATTCCACATAGGAATGACAACTCGTAAAGTAGAACAAGAAACAATAAACACAAGAGAAATCAACCCATTTCAACGATTCAACACATTTTAACGATACCTCATATCACATTTGACAATCTGAAAATACTTCAGAGAGAAAATAACTACTTTGAAATAATACTAGTCGAAAAACTAGAAATCTTAAAAGATATGGACAACCAATTTTTACTTAATTATAATATAGAAATCAATAGTAAGAACATTTTCAAACTCTTAGATTCTTGAAAACCAACAATGAATATTAAAATTGAAAAAAATTCATGCCACCAATAACCTATCTACTAACAAATCTATTGGGGAACTATAAAATCAAATGACTGAGATATTAGATCAAAAGGATTCGAACTACTGAGTAACGTAATGTGGTATATGTTTCAAACTGTTACAATGAAGAATAAGGTGTTCAAAGCTTATAAGCTTATAAGTGTTCTCTATAGAGAACACTTTATCTTTGGTATTCGAGAGATTCATACTTCACTTTGTTAGTTTGTTCACATTTTTGTTCCCAGAAATATATAAATTACGAAATGTGTTGAGTAGTAAAGATGAAGTTATATCGATTTCACACTGTACTGAGTAGTTCAGTCAGTTTCTTCAGAACTGAATATTTCAAATAATTAAGTACATAGTTCCTCAATAGATTTGTTGCATTCAATTCCAATTGATTTTATCAATTTTTACTTTTCAATGTGGCAGATCAGGTAGTACGATTCATCATTCTTTTGTTGCAATCGATTGTGTAAAAATTCATTCCATGCTTTCATTTCTAAGTCAAGATGCAGAAGGCTTTATTTAATCAATTCTCATCTTTCTTTGCGGCAGATCACCAGATCAGACTATATTTCATAGATCAATATTGATTTAATCAAGCCTTTTTTATCTGCCTCATGGAAGAATTAAAACTGATGAAATTTAATTGGAAATTAGACATGAGATCACATGTATGTACAAACCAATCAATTGCGAAACTAAAAAATTAATTTTTGAGTATTCAGATCAGAACAATTCGAACTAGTAGTAGTAACCGTTCAAACCAATGGTAATTTCGAAAACTAACATATCAAGCTCATTCAGAAACTGTGAAGTTGAGGAGTTTCATAATTCATTTTGTTCGTTTATTCTCATTCTAGTTTTCAGAATCTCATTTCTTCGGTAGATAAAATTATATCGATTTCACACTGTACTGAGTAGTTCAGTCAGTTTCTTCAAAACTGAACATTTCAAATATTCTATTTCATAGTTCCTCAATAGATTTATTCAGAAGATACATTGGTTTCCTTCAATACCATTTCATTTTATCAATTTTTACCTTTCTATGTGGCAGATCAGGTTGTGCGATTCATCATTCTTCTGTTGCAATTGATTGTGTGAAAATTCATTCTCATGCTTTCATTTCTAATTCAATTTAATGGATTTAATGGAAATACATCAGACAATAAATATATTTAATAGATAAAAATTGATTTAATCAAGTCTTTTTTATCTGCCTCAAAGAAGAATAAGAACTGATACAATTTAATTAGAAAAGAAAGCATGAGATCACATGTATGTACTAACCAATCAATTGCGAATCTATAAAAATAAATTTTTGAGATATTCAGATATTCGAACTACTCTGTAGTAAATGTTCAAACCTATGGTAATTTCGAAAACTAGCATATCAAGCTCATTCAGAATCTGTGAAGTTTGGGAGATTCATAATACATTTTTTTCTTTTGTTCTCATTCTAGTTTTCAGAATCTCATTTCTTCTGTAGATGAAATTATATCGATTTCACATTGTACTGAGTAGTTCAGTCAGTTTCTTCAAAACAGAACATTTTAAATATTCAATTTGATAGTTCCTCAGTAGATTTGTTCGGAAGATACAATGGTTGCTTTCAATACCATCTGATTTTATCAATTTTTACCTTTATATGTGGCAGATCAGGTAGTGCGATTCATCATTCTTTTGCTGCAATTGATTGTGTAAAAATTCAACTTACTAGTTTACTACTTAGACTGCCTCAATCCGTCCTCCGGTTTGAGGGGCCAGTAAAACCCTAGTTACTTCATAATTCTGCTAGGAAAGGAGTTGTTAGGAGTGGGTTGGGTTATATGGAGTACTAGCGTTGCTCACTGGGTCTGCCTCAATCCGTATTCTGGTTCGAGGGGCAAGTAAAACCTTAGGTACATCGTATATTAACCCGATGGATTGGTAAGGAGTGGGTTGGGATTGTATGGATTACTAACGTTACTCACTGGGTCTGCCTCGATCCGTCTTCCGATTTAGGGGGCCAGTAAAACCCTAGTAACTTCGTACTTCTGCTAGGAAAGGATTTGTTAGGAGTGGGTTGGATTATATGGAGTACTAACGTTGCTCACTGGGTCTGCCACGATTCTCTTTCGGGTTCGAGGGCCAGTTAAGCCATAGTTACTCCACATCTTCTTTGGCCTGGTCGTACGATGTGGCTAATATTGCTCACTGGGTCTACCCCGGGTCCGTTTTCTGGTACGAGAAACCAGTGAAATCAAAGTTATTTCATACATTAGCCTGAGAAGGATTGTTAAGGAGTGGGTTGGGTTATAAGCAGTACTAATATTGCTCACTGGGTCTGCCTCGATCCGTATTCGGGTTCGAGGGGCCAGTAAACCATAGTTACTCAATACATTAGACCGAGAGGGAATGATAAGGGGTGGGTTGGGTTATATGCAGTACTAATATTGCTCACTGGGTCTGCCTTGATCCGTGTTCGGGTTCAAGGGGCCAGTAAAATTATAGTTACTTCATATTGGCCAGAGATGGATTGGTAAGGAGTGGGTTTGGATTGTATGGAATACTTACGTTGCTCACTGGTTCTGCCTCGATCCGTATTCAGAATCGAGGGGCCAGTAAAACCTTAGTTGCTTCATATTGGCCAGAGATGGATTGGTAAGGAGTGGGTTTGGATTGTATAGAGTACTAACGTTGCTCACTGGGTCTGCCTCGATCCGTATTCAGGTTCGACGGGCCAGTAAAACCATAGTTGCTTCATACAACTGCCCGAAAGGATTGGTTGGGAGTGGGTTGGGATTGTATGGAGTATTAACGTTGCTCACTGGGTCTGCCTCGATTCTCATTCGGGTTCGAGGGGTCAGTTAAACTGTAGTTACTCCATGTGTTTTGGTCATTCTTAGTTTTTTTTTCATCGGTGGACTTTGTGAAATTTTTGTAGAAAACATTTTTCTGTATCTCTTTTAGTAACAAAGTTACTACATGTTACGAGATGTTACGGCATGTTACGAGATATCACGGTATGTAACGGCATATTACGAACTGTTTGTTACGGGATGTAACGAGATGTTACGATATGTAAAGGGATGTAACGTCATGTAACGAGTTGTTACGGTATGTTACGAGATGTTACGTCATGTTACGACCTGTTACGGGATGTTACGACTTTTTACGGTATGTAACAAGATGTTACGGAATGTTACGAAATGTTAAGGCATGTTACGAGAAACACCTCGTATCATTCCGTTGTAACGGAATGATACGAGATGTTACGGCATGTTACGAGATGTTACGTAATGTTACGACCTGTTACGGAATGTTATGACCTATTACGGGATGGTACGTCATGTTACGATTTGTTACGTCATGTTACGAGATGTAACGAAATGATACGAGATGTGAGGACATGTTACGGAAAGTTACGACCTGTAACGGGATTTTACGATTTTTTTACGGTATGTTATACGAGATGTAACGAATCAACTTGGGAGGAGATGGAAAATGACCTCATTTTATAGGTAAATTAATTCTCTACGAATCTACGAATCTACGAATTGACCACTTTCTTCAATAACCTACCGTTTTGAAAATATATCGAATAAACTTGGGGGGAGATGGAAAAATGACATTTTTTCATCTATTAATGAAAATAAATCGGCCTCTGTTCATCCGATCAGAATGATTAATACCTCATTATATAGGTAAATTAATTCTCTACAAACGTCTTCCTGACCACTTTTTTCCATAACCTACCGTTTCGAAAATATATCGAATAAATTTGGGAGGAGATGGAAAATGACATTTTTCAATTTATTAATGAAAATAAATCGGTCTCTGTTCATCCGATCAGAATGATTAATACCTCATTATATAGGTGAATTAATTCTCTACAAACGCACTATAGCCCACTTTTTTCCATAGCCTACCGTTTTGAAAATATATCGAATAAACTTGGGAGGAGATGAAAAATGACATTTTTTCATCTATTAATGAAAATAAATCGGTCTCTGTTCATCCGATCAGAATGATTAATACCTCATTTTATAGGTAAATTAATTCTCTTCGAACGCGCCTTCTTGATCATTTTTTCTATAACCCACCATTTTGAAAATATATCGAATTAACTTGGGAGGAGATGGAAAAATGACATTTTCTCATCTATTAATGAAAATAAATCGGTCTCTGTTCATCCGATCAGAATTATTAATACCTCATTTTATAGGTAAATTAATTCTCTACAAACGCCCTATTGACCACTTTTTTCCATAACCCACCGTTTCGAAAATATATCGAATAAACTTGGGAGGAGATGAAAAATGATATTTTTTCATCTATTGATGAAAATAAATCGGTCTCTGTTCATCTGATCAGAATGATTAATACCTCATTTTATAGGTGAATTAATTCTCTACAAACGCCCTATTGACCACTTTTTTCCATAACCTACCGTTTTGAAAATATATCGAATAAACTTGGGAGGAGATGGAAAATGACATTTTTTCATCTATTAATGAAAATAAATCGGTCTCTGTTCATCTGATCAGAATGATTAATACCTCATTTTATAGGTAAATTAATTCTCTACAAACGCCCTATTGACCACTTTTTTCCATAACCTACCGTTTTGAAAATATATCGAATAAACTTGGGAGGAGATGGAAAATGACATTTTTTCATCTATTAATGAAAATAAATCGGTCTCTGTTCATCCGATCAGAATGATTAATAACTCATTATATAGGTAAATTAATTCTCTACAAAAGCCCTATTGACCACTTTTTTCCATAACCTACCGTTTTGAAAATATATCGAATAAACTTGGGAGGAGATGGAAAATGACATTTTTTCATCTATTAATGGAAATAAATCGGTCTCTGTTCATCCGATCAGAATGATTAATACCTCATTATATAGGTATATTAATTCTCTACAAAAGCCCTATTGACCACTTTTTTCCATAACCCACCGTTTTGAAAATATATCGAATAAACTTGAAAGGAATGGAAAATGATATATTTTCATTTATCATTAATGAAAATAATTCCTCACGCCTATTGACCACTTTTTCCATAACCTACCGTTTTGAAATATATCGAATAAACTTGGGAGGAGATGGAAAATGACATTTTTTCATCTATTAATGAAAATAAATCGGTCTCTGTTCATCCGATCAGAATGATTAATACCTCATTATTTAGGTAAATTAATTCTCTACAAAAGCCCTATTGACCACTTTTCTCCATAACCTACCGTTTTGAAAATATATCGAATAAACTTGGGAGGAGATGGAAAATGACATTTTTTCATCTATTAATGAAAATAAATCGGTCTCTGTTCATCTGATCAGAATGATTTATACCTCATTATATAGGTAAATTAATTCTCTACAAACGCCCTATTTACCACTTTTTTTCATAACCTACCGTTTTGAAAATATATCGAATAAACTTGGGAGGAGATGAAAAATGACATTTTTTTTTTCTATTATCGAAAATAAATCGGTCTCTGTTCATCCGATCAGAATGATTAATACCTCATATTATAGGTAAATTCATTCTCTACAAAGCCCTATTGACCACTTTTTTCCATAACCCACCGTTTTCGAAAATATCGAATAAACTTGGAGGAGATGAAAAATGATATTTTTTCATCTATTAATGAAAATAAATCGGTCTCTTTCATCTGATCAGAATGATGATACCTCATTTTTAAATTAATGATTCTCTACAAAGGCTTCATTGACCATTTTTTCTCCATAACCTACCGTTTTGAAAATATATCGAATAAACTTGGGAGGAGATGGAAAATGACATTTTTTCATCTATTAATGAAAATAAATCGGTCTCTGTTCATCCGATCAGAATGATTAATACCTCATTTTATAGGTAATTAATTCTCTACAACGCCCTATTGACCACTTTTTTCCATAACCCACCGTTTCGAAAATATATCGAATAAACTTGGGAAGAGATATGGAAATGACATTTTTTCATCTATTATGAAAATAAATCGGTCTCTGTTCATTCTGATCAGAATGATAATACCTCATTTTTAGGTAAATTGATTCTCTACAAAAGCTTTATTGACCACTTTTCTCCATAACCTACCGTTTTGAAAATATATCGAATAAACTTGGGAGGAGATGGAAAATGACATTTTTTCATCTATTAATGAAAATAAATCGGTCTCTGTTCATCCGATCAGAATGATTAATACCTCATTTCATAGGTAAATTAATTCTCTACAAACGCCCTATTGACCACTTTTTTCCATAACCCACCGTTTCGAAAATATATCGAATAAACTTGGGAGGAGATGGAAAAATGACATTTTTTCATCTATTAATGAAAATAAATCGGTCTCTGTTCATCCGATCAGAATGATTAATACCTCATTTTATAGGTAAATTAATTCTCTACAAACGCCTATTGACCACTTCTTTCCATAACCTACCGTTTTGAAATATATCGAATAAACTTGGGAGGAGATGGAAAATGACATTTTTTTCTCTCTATTAATGAAAATAAATCGGTCTCTGTTCATCCGATCAAATATTAATACGTCAATTTCTAGGTAAATTTAATTCTCTACAAACGCCCTATTGACCACTTTTTTCCATACCCAACACCGTTTTGAAATATATCGAATAACTTGAAAGGAGATGGAAAAAATATTTTTTTTCATTTATTAACGAAAATAATCGGTCTCTCTGTTCATCTGATCAGAATGATTGATACCTCCTCATTTGATGGATAAATTAATTCTCTACAAACGCCCAATTGACCATTCTTTTCCATAACCTACCGTTTTGAAATATATCGAATAAACTAGGAGATGAAAATGACTATTCTTAATTTGGAATAAAGATAACCATTTGGAACATACGGAAATTTCAAGATGAGGTTCAATGTAATTCCACAATTCAAGTTACTTACCTCCGAGGTTATTTTAATTTCAACAACTCATGTAACAAAAACTTCAACAAACTTTTCAACAGTATCAGGAAAAATAACATCAGTAAACTCAGAAACCTGTATAATTCATGTTATTCCTATGTGGGAAAACTGAAGGTTGTAAAGACTTCATTCATAATTTTACTAACATTCACTTGCCAAGAAATGTCGAAAAAATCTTGTCTCTAGGTCCAAACTTTGGCCTACCCTTTTATGATAGAAAAAACATCTCAATTCCGGTCAAATTAAAGGATTTAGAAAATTGTATACAAAATCTAGATTTAGTTAACGAAGAAAAGAATCTACTCAGAGCTAAAAATATCAATATAATAACAAATTTTTGGTATAAATCCCAGCAAACTAACAGATCCTGTCCCATTCGAGATTGCTTTTATGAAGCTAAAACCTTTCTTAGAGACCATCCGGACTTGTTAGTGATGAGGTCTGATAAAGGAAACTCCACAGTTGTGATGCTAAAAAGTGAATATCGGGAATATATGCTTAATTTATTGGCTGA
Source organism: Propylea japonica (assembly GCA_013421045.1). Lineage (NCBI taxonomy): Eukaryota > Metazoa > Arthropoda > Insecta > Coleoptera > Coccinellidae > Propylea > Propylea japonica. The sequence goes on from CM024241.1 coordinate 90,710,846, forward strand.
CAACGTAGTATACAAAAAATGGAAGCAAGCCCTGAGCAGGAGCTTCTGAGCGCTCGTTCTCTGGTGGAGCAATAGGACTATCATCTCAAAATTCTGTATATGACTTGAAATTGATACTTTATATACAGGGGTGTCCCATTACTCGACGTCAACCCGGAACCGGGTGAAAAGGCAAGTAATGCTGGTTGTCAGAAAAATAAAAAAAAATCTAAGTTGCATGATTTCAAAATAATGCGCATTTAAAAAAACACGCAAAATTCCACACCCTGTGACAGTCTTTTCGCTCCTGTTGCCACAAATATCAACTTTTTCCAACTTTTTTCTTTGCTGTGTAACCTTGAATAATGCTTGTCTAAACTGTAATCAAAATTTTGATACCAGCTGCTCTAGGTTTCATAAAAATAGGGCTCACTTCTCAGAAAAAAAATTCGAAATAAACAATTGCCTAGTTTCAACTGACTGTATTGAAAAAAAAATGTACTACGTAGGTTTGGCATGTTTTTTCAAAAGTTGGCGCATTCAGTAAGGATTCCAAAATGGTATAATACTTGTTTAATTGTAGCTGCCGTAGTTCAAATTTATTTTCGATTGCCTTTGAATACACGTTTTCGTTAACTGCTTCCCAGTAATAGAGTCCAATGGATTCAAGTCCGGTGAACGGGCCGGCCACGAGATTGGACCAGAACGTCCGATCCATCTTCCGGGAAAAAATGTTACCAGAAAAAAAAATTTCAGAGGAATTTCTCCGGAAAAATTTTTTCTGGAAAAATTATTTTCTCTGGAAATTTTTTTTTCTGGTAACATTTTTTCCCGGAAGATGGATCGGACGTTCTGGTCCAATCTCGTGGCCGGCCCGTTCACCGGACTTGAATCCATTGGACTCTATTACTGGGAAGCAGTTAACGAAAACGTGTATTCAAAGGCAATCGAAAATAAATTTGAACTATGGCAGCTACAATTAAACAAGTATTAAACCATTTTGGAATCCTTACTGAATGCGCCAACTTTTGGAAAAACATGCCAAACCTACGTAGTACATTTTTTTTTCAATACAGTCAGTTGAAACTAGGCAATTGTTTATTTCGATTTTTTTTTCTGAGAAGTGAGCCCTATTTTTATGAAACCTAGAGCAGCTGGTATCAAAATTTTGATTACAGTTTAGACAAGCATTATTCAAGGTTACACAGCAAAGAAAAAAGTTGGAAAAAGTTGATATTTGTGGCAACAGGAGCGAAAAGACTGTCACAGGGTGTGGAATTTTGCGTGTTTTTTTAAATGCGCATTATTTTGAAATCATGCAACTTAGATTTTTTTTTTATATTTTTCTGACAACCAGCATTACTTGCCTTTTCACCCGGTTCCGGGTTGACGTCGAGTAATGGGACACCCTGTATAAACAATTAAAAAAATTCAATTCTATGGTCACACTTGAAAATTAAAATAATTAAATTTTATGGTTCTGATGATGCGATCCTCTTGAAATTTGGCATGAACATTCAGTATATCAATCTTTATGCCAGGAATAAATTTCACTCAATTCAGATATCTTGTTATGAAAATATAATTTTTTTTTCAATATTCAAATTGAATTTTCTATAGTTCGGATGATGCGATGATCTTCAAATTTTGCACAAACATTCAATATATAAATCTCAATTCCAAAATAATTGATTCGGATATCTTGTTATGGAATATAAAGAGTCTTTCCTTTAATATTCCAATGGGAATTCTATGGTTCTGATGATGCTATCCTCTTGAAATTTTGCATGAACATTCAGTATATCCAGTCTCAAACTTACAAAATGAATTTCATTTGACTCGGAAGTTGGTTATGGAAATAAAAAATTCTTCTTTTCAATATTCTAATTGAATTTTCTATGGTTCTGTTAATACTATGGCCACAAAATTTTGCGAGAGGCTCACTATGAGCATCTGGCAAGTTGCTGCAAAATTTCATTCCGTTTGCCCTCGTTTTGTGTGAAATATTGAGGAACAAAAATTTTGAATGGCCACTTTTTATGGAACACCCTGTACGATTTTTCTGGTTAACGAACTTAACCGAGCTATTTGGGAGCTGAACACACCCTGAAAATTTCAAGTCTCTAGGACAATCCGTTCGAGAGTTATCGTGCTCACGGACGGACGGCCGGCCCTACAGAATTTGATTTGACCTCATATTTTCCATCAGGGAGTCGAACCCTATCGTTTGAGACCATTTTCGGCTCAAAATTCGAAAATTACAGACATTTGGGCAAAACGATATAGCACTCGTCTAAGTAGAACGAGCGCTCAAAAAGGTGGATCTGTTTTCACATTCAGATTAGGCCTTCAGTAGACGAATATTGCCCAGACTGTATAATGCATAAACATATAGGTGATAATAAAGAAAGAAACTAACAGAGAAAATTTATTATTGGCATTTTCATCAATATCTTGACATTTATTTTACGTTACCATAAATATCATTCTGCATGGGTAGTTGTGGTAATTACACTTTGCCGCAAAGGGCGGAACATATTTGGTACGGTTTGAATTATGAACGATTCGATAGGACCTAATTTGAATTCAATATCGAAATATACGTTCGGAAATGATAAATATTTCATACATAAAACATCGGGTTAGCTGTGCGCTTCGGCACCGGAAGAAGAAGAAAAAATATACTATCGTCGAGAATTCTTGCCGACAAAAACGGTTTAATAGAAAGGGCCATTTATTTAATGCATTTTATATCATTCGCTGATCCGATCAGGTGCTTTCCATTCCTTCCTCAGGCGTATTTCATTTTGGTACGAAGGCCCCTCATCCATATTAAAGGAGCTTTCGTCTTCATTTTGAACTGAATTGTGGAGATTTGAGGAGGGCCTGTTTAATTTTTCGTGCTTTTCGAGATTTATTCGGAAAAGAAGCGCAGAAATCGCTGTATCGGTAAAAGTATAACGCTGTAGTCACAGTTATCCAATTCGTATTTTTACCCGAATTTCAGATCTTGTGATGGTGTTTTTGCGGGATTATATTCGCCATTTTTAAATCCGATTCAGAGGAATAATCCTGACTACGGAATTTCCTCCATACAGGGAGTTTCTTAAACGTTACTAGCAAAGTCTGGATAAGAATATTTGCGTTATTTTTAGACCTAAAGGTTTACAAGGGCTCGCATGTGTCTTTATTATTGAAGCTAAAGGAACATGCCCGACTAGAGTATTTATGCGTTTTCAGGAACTTACTCAGGGTTTCTAACTCGGATCACGATTCACGGATCCGAGATTGTTTCATTCCCAGTTTATTTTCGGATTGTCTCTAGCTGTGCTTGCATTTATTAGCTTTAGTGAAATATTTTTTACAATTTCTGGTGTGCTCTTTCACGTTTAATGTTATTCTTTAATACCTTTGTTAGAGAACCAATTCACTATACAAAATTTCAAAGTGGACTGATGAGGGTATTGAGAAAATAAAAATTTGTCACGTTTCAAACCTCTAGCATGAAACAACGGAAAATAATTTGCTTGATATCCTGAAAAATACTTTTTCCTCCGTACGATTTGAGGAAATTTCTTCCAAGTATCGTAATTTACCTATTATTAGGGGAACCCAAGCGGGGATTTCGGGATTTACTACAGTGTGGCAGATCCATGTACAGGAGGATATTTCATACCTGGTTGAGTACTTCCACCAAATATGAGCCTTATACCGGGTGATTTTTTCAAGTGTTCATTCATTCAGCTGAAAAATTCGCATTGCCTTCGACAAGGGCTAAACTACTGAGTTCAATTTCAATTTGAATTGTCAGATTAGGCGAATTCTCCAGATTATCGTCAGATCACGAGTCTAGGCCATACAGTTGAACCAAACATGTCTTAATTTAAGCGCTCGAGTATTTCAAAATGGCGAATTTTTTTTGCACATTCTGATGATGATTGCGAGTTTGCGTCACATCCAAAGCGTCAGATTATTATGCAGAGCTTTTCTTTAGGTTTACTTAACACCCCTTAAAAAATCTGAGGCGTTTGAATCAATCAATTTTTTTCGTAATTTTCAACCCGAACGTACGAAAACCCCGACCATGAAACCGACCAGATTAACATTCGTACATTTTTGAAATTACGTAGGACATATATACTTATCAATATCTGATGCGCTCGAGTAAGTCCATGTAACAGATTTTTTTTAACATTTTGAAGATCTATAGCCGCTTACCTCACCGATGAAAATGTATATATTATTTGACACTTTTTTCTTCTTATCAACTGAGCTTAGCAACCCAATAGGTCTCTATGACGTTCGAGTAAATCCCGATTTAGCTACGTGGGCTCCCCTATTATAAGGTAGGTACACATCTCCAGCTCTGAATATGAATAAATAATAAATAAATAAATCTGAATATGATAAAGCTCTCGATGCGATGGTTCGAATTGGTCTAACAGGCTAGTATTCATCGGTTTTTTCAAAAACGAAAAAAGAACACTTTTTTTATCTTCCACCGAACCGGTCTCTTGAAATATTGCAATAATTCGACCAATAGTGTATTCAGATGAACGATTGAGTAAACTATAGGATTCACGTAAATTTCCTGAAACACTTATCACAGAACGCTGGTTATCATAAAATAATTCAACAATTTGTAGCCATTGCTGTATCGTGTACGAAACCATTTTTATGAATGACATACATCACACTTCTTGAGTGTCAAAATACTCAGACGAATTCAGTGCGCCATCTATATATTTCTTTCATTCGAAAGTACCGCTCGATTCGAAACAACCCTTAGAATTGCCCTGAAAGTAGTAACAATTTTCATAAATAAATAATTATGAATTATTATTCATTATAATTAATATCAATCGAAGAAAGATTCAACAGGTTCAGCTGAAATCTTTTCATACCGAACCGATTTTTAGTGACAACAGTTTGGTTGATATTTCCCCATTAGTCACGAGGTGAAATCATTCCAGGACCGAATCTTACCGCGTCAGAATGATGGCTTATGGAAATTCACTCTTCGTTATCACATACATAACATACAAATTACTTCAGTAAAATCGTCTTCAAACTAATTACAATTTTTTAAGATAAGCGCTGTATAGAGTGTCTACTTTTAAACAAAAAATGAGAACAAGGTCGAAATGTTGACGGTTATTCTTCAAATCAAAGTTTCTTAATTTCACGAAATATTTCGAGTTTTTTATCTAAAATGATCATTATTCAGTTTTTGTAGTCTCATCGAATTCGACTACATATTCGGAAAGGGCAATAAAGTTGCTACAAGAGAGAGAAAAACTCCTACTGCGGGCGGGAGAGAAATATCTCGGAGACATTGGCGGAGCCCCCCCTGCCTTTGGGGCTGCAGCCCCCCCCAAAGATTAATTTCTTCGTTATTTCTTTCTTCTTTATTCTCTTGCAACTTTCGTTATTCACTGTATCATCAAAAATTTTTCAGTTCAGCGCCCCCCCAAAATAAATCCTGGCTGCGCCACTGCTCGGAGATGTATATCACGAGTCTGAGGTTGAATCTCCTTCTTCAATAAATTTGACACATCGTTTTCGAACTGAATCTGTAATTCTGCAAAGTTTATAGCGTTTTTGACCAATTTCTGCACAACATAATTTAATTACGTCGATTAGATATTTCCGAGTCTGTAAGCGAATTAGATATTCTTTCTCTTTTAAAGTATTCTAGACATAAAAATCCGAAGGCGTAAGCTCGAGGCTACTCAATGGCCATCTGACAGTATCTTCCCATCCATTGTATCGCCATTTATTCATGTAATAGATCGTGACATTACAACTATTATGTGCTGGTCAGGCATTTATTTGAAACCAGACAATTTATCTGTTAGACAAGTGTATTAAATCCACTATATTGTAAAGTTGATTTAGATCAATCTTATTCATTCTTCAGTATTGTGATTGATAAGTATAAATTATCCGAAAAGTTCTCCTTCATGACCACATACCTCACATTTATACTTAACTCATGTTGGAAATGAGAAACAAGAGTCGGATGAGGGTTTTTTTCGCCATTCTTGTTATTTCGTAAATTTATCACACCCGATTTCGTGGAAGTGGCCTCATCAGTCCATAATATCCTATGGCCCCCCACTCTCATGAATTATTCTGGTATCACCTACAAAATGTAAGTCTGGAATGAGAGTTTTTTCTAAACACAGATTCTCTCATCTTGTAGCAAATATATTGCCCTTTTCGAATATGTAGTCGAATTTGATGAGACTACAAGGAAAACTGAATAAGGATCATTTTAGAAGAGAACAAGAAATGTTAAATTGAAGAATAACGGTCAACATTTCGAGCATATTTTATATGACATTTTGTGTTGCAAATCATTCGTATAATATTCCTTTGAAGTTTTGCCACTTTAAAAGTAGACACCTTGTATAGTATTATCAATAGGATACAGTATCTTCTGAATCACTGGAAATATCTCCATACTGAACGAATTTTGAGTGACAGCAATTTCGGTTGATACTTCCCTATTAGTCACGAGGTAAAATCATTCCAGGACCGAATCTTACCCCGTCAGAATAATGGCGTACGAAAATGCGGTCTTGTTACCACATGCATTCGTCTGTCTTCCTTGTGTAGTTCAAAACCCGAATATCTTTAATACGATGGTTCTCAAACTAGTACAATTTTTGTAGATAAATCGCTATATATTGTTATTGATCGGATACGAAAATTTCATCCGAATCACCAGAAATATCTCCATACTGAACCGATTTTTAGTGTCAGCAATTAAGGTTGATATTTCGCCATTAGTCACGAGGTAAAATCATTCCAGGGCCGAATCTTACCCCGTCAGAATGATGGCGTATGGAAATGCGCTCTTCGTTACCACATCTATTCGTCTGTCTCCCTTGGGTAGCTTAACACCCGAATTACTTTAATAGAATCGTCCTGAAACTAGTTACAAGTCGCAGCAACGTATAATTTAATTAAACATACGTTTGGGTTGCGGTCGCCCTCAGAGGCCCCATTTATTTATTACAAGGAATTTCGGAGTAATCTTATCGCCGCTAGGAGCTGTTTCCCGGTTCGGCTGCCTTGTAATTCACACGTGTGTTCATTAGGCCAGGTGCTAACCAATAGGCCAATTCTGCGGGATGGAGAGATAACAAAAAATTATCAGACCCAAAGGGGACAACTTGTAAGCCTTCGTGAAGAATTATGTTTGCTTCAGTGGGCTTGTCGTCATTTCTTAGGGATATGCCAAGAAAATTGTCTTTGCTGGTAATTTTCAATAAATAGGAAGTAAGGAAATAAAACGATATTATACTGGTTGTTGCGTCCGTCTTCTGTTTTAAGCATGTGGTTTCAGTGAACCCCTTCTAGATTTAGCAGGTGTAGTATTTGACAGCCGTTTTATTCTTCTCGTATTTCTGTCTTGGTTCTCTAGTATCATTTCCCATTTCGGCATCGGTAAGAGTTTCCAAGAACGGTGCCCATTGACCGCTTTCACTCGAAGGTCTGAACGGTACCTCTAATGTCGGTAAAGGAGCTTCGGCAAAAGCGTAGGTCGTCTGATGCCAAGAGAGCTGTCCCCTTATGTAATATGCAATAGCTGTGATAAACTCTCCTCCGAGAACAAGTTCTGCACAAAAATTTGAAGCAAATTCTTCGGGGTTATTTTGTTTCTCTGCCATATTCTACTCTACCTGATCCACCAATGATGTATTTCCAACTGAAACGTTGACTTTGCGGAAAGCCGGTTTCAATGCAATAGGCTCGCGACCACACTCAGTGGAGAAGGGAGTGAGTTATATATGATAGAATGTAATGGGCGCCAGGTAGAGTAATGCCTGCCTACTCAAGGTAAATGAACTGCTTACTCCTCTGCCAGAGTAACAGTTAACAAAATCCCTCAAAATTCAAGTCACAATAATTTATTAACAAAACAAAAATGTATGTGCAGTGGTTGATTCAATACGAATAAAGATTATCCCCCAAGGGTAGTCAAAAGGAAAACACTAAATACACACTAAATCAGATAAGAACCAATAATCTAAACTAACAAAACTAAACCCACTTAATCAACTTACGTTCAGCTTAACGTTCGGGTTTAGGTTATCAGAACCTACTCCAAATAAATACTCTAAATAAACAATGATTCCTGAAGGGAATACCGATCAATTATCCTATAACAAAATCCTGAAGGGATACACGATAACAAAATCCTGAAGGGATATACGAGTACCTTTGTTGGTACCCAACGCAACTTATGAAGTGCACCTCACTATAATTGCTCACAGTTATATATAAAATTACCTTATAGAATAATATCACACATTATCAAAATAAAAGAAACCAATGATTTACAACTTTAAAGCCAGTGCTATGCACTGGTTACCTGCACAAACTATTACAAATGGTAAGTTGAACGTATGAAGCCAGGCACGTAGACCTCCAAGATGCCAATTGTTACCCCTCACTGACAGGTACGTAGATGACTCAGTACTCGGGACTCCGAACTACGTGGATAGCTGACACGTATGTGGAAACTGAGAAGTACGTGGAATAACTCAGCTCGTGAAAACTCAGGCACCTACACCCAATACGTGGAACTACCCCAGTACGTGAAACTACGTGGATAACCCTGGTGGGTGGAATACCCCAGTACGTGGATAACCCGGGTGGGTGGAAATACCCCAGTACGTGGATAACCCTGGTGGGTGGACCCTAACAAAATACTATAAGAAACGGTTCATAAGCTATAAAGGATATCTTAGTTACCTCTGTTGTTCGAGGGAGATAGGTTCAACCTCCAATTCAGTCGAGAATTTGTTCGAAATAATTCCAATAATATTCGCTACACAACAACACCTATAAGAAGATGGTAAGACAACTGGTTCAAGGTAGAAAACGTATGCATACCTAACGAATTTCCTGTGGAAAAGTTTATGATCACGTATGAAACGGATTTTTCCCAAAATATTCCAAAATACTCTCCAGGGAATAATGACACTCGAAGTTATAATCCCTCACAACGAGGATGAATATAGATTCAAAATTTATCTTCGACAATGTCTCAAAACCTTTCAAACAGATTTCCGTATTCACAAAATGTCCGCTTTGACAGACGCACAGAAATTTCCGGAAACTCAAAGTTCACAGAGCCTATCAGTTGTCATGGTTGTCATAGCGAAGAAGAAAGAAAAACACATCAACCCCAAAATAATATAAAAGGAACCACTACGGCACCGACAATCTACGCAGTTTACACCAGAGGAGGGTCTCTATAATCCATTTCTATAATTCTTTCACGATTTCCGAAGTCCTTTACTGAGGCCAAATAATCCAAATTCTTGAACTAACCAAAAAATGACAACACCACCAACCTCACAACCTCAAACAATAATAAACAAACCGTTCTCTGAGGGAAAACAATTCGAAAAGGTAGGTAAACGAAGTGAATAATTACAACAATGAGGAAATCTAGAAAATGAACCATACCAACAAGTTTACTAACCAATAAGTTCTGGAAAAAGATGGCAAAACTACATTTTATGACAAGTTCAAAATAATAACGTTACACAACATGAATTTTCAATTTTACAATAACCCTCCGATCTGTACTTTCTTCTAAAATTGTTGGGGCTCCGCAAGGAATACATTCAATTGTTGACGAATAACTTGTGTGATAGCCGGTACAAAAACCAAATAACTGTTTTGAACGTAATAATATTGTAATGGAACAGAACAAAACGTTGCTTTATTTCGAGAGTGAGTCGGGAGATTCGAATATAGAGTGGTCAGAAGAACTTGCTGACTCAGAAATTCAATTATCTAAAGAGAAACTTAGACAAATATTCATTGAGTTATTTTCCCACCATCCAGTAAAAAATTCAAAGGTTATGTTGAGAGAGTTTTGAAGATGATATCTAGAAAATGGTGTTCATTATTGTAAACAGATTGTGTTAATCAATTTCGGAAAAAGCGGTCAACATTTGTTTAGGTATAATGGCCAAACGAATGTAGTCCTTTGAATTGGCCAACGTCCTGACTCCTAAGATGATCGTTTTAAATATGAGATCAAAGATATCGCCAAGAAAAAATCGCAGGGGGCTAAACTTATATTGGAGTTTTTGTCGTGAGTAATATCATAAAGCATCTAATCTCATTTTCTCGTAAAAACCGCAAAAACACGTTGCCAAGTAATATTTCAACAAGAAGCATGAGTATAGGATGCGACAAAAATCCGAGTCGAAAACGAATGTTTTTTGTGAAAAAATAAAATATTTTGTTTGTGTTTTTTCGATTTTTCCACAGAAAAATATAGATGCCCTAATGATATTTGTCGAGACTATTTCATAAGTGACAGATTATTCATTATACATGCATTATTTATGGGTATCAATTTGACAAGAACTGTCCAGTTTTGCCGCAGTTAAACTTATCAAGAGTACTGACAGCTGCTGCCATGCAGTATTTCAAATTTAGGCGTTTCCGATTCGTTCAAAATGAGACGAGGGAAATAGTGAATGAAGCCCTGCCCTATTCTTTTACTATCATTCTCATCATCAGTTCACGTAACTAACTTTGTATGGGTCGAATCATGGACAACATCAATTTGATGTCTAGATAGATAGATATAAAGAGCACACGTCGAAAAACTGACTGGTGTTGTGAATTGTAAAAATTCACAGACTTGCAGTGACCCCAATATGGCGCCGTACATATTATTCGTTCGTGAAGAAAACTTCACGATTAGGTAGAATTTTTCCCTAATCAGATTCCCTTGTTTTTTCTCCTTCAATCAGAGCATCGAATCACAACGTTTAGGCACATGTGAAAAGGTCAATTACCAGGAATGCACGAAATTAGTTCGCAACTCAAACTGGAATCACGAGGAACTCCAGCTTTGTGTATCATAAGAGGATTGATTTGGTTCAATTGAGCTCCATCATCACGAAACACATGCTAGATCACATGATGGTAGGATTACAATTTCAGTAGGCTTATAGTAACATATTGAATACTGACGATAAATGGAATTCAATTGAGCAAACATCATTAAATGGGTGGTTGTACAATGTAAATTCAATAATGGAGTGAATATCCATTTAAAATTTTCATTATTAATTATCAGTTTTTGAATTGATAGTGCCCCAAGCTTTTTTCCTCTATCGTTGATAATGTGAATTTTCGTCTGCCAAATTGAAAATTAAAGTATGATCCTAAAGCTTTTAAAATAATTTGAAATATATTTTAGTCACTTGGGCCTTATATTGAAATGTAATTTGGACTATTTCAATAATTTTTGTTTTCTATCACTGAACGTCTTATCCAGCATTCGTCAGCCCTCGGCGTCGTCAGAAAACACAAACCAAAACCGGAGAAATCAACTTTCGTTAGTATTCTGCAAGTCAATTTCAGTTTTCACGTCTCATCAAATTCGAAAATTGTTTGGATAGTGACAGTTGTCAAGAATCGAGTCACCCATTCGATACATTTATGCGGAAAATAGGATTTTACTGTGGTTTTTTCCTCGTGCTCTTGGCATACTAAAATTACATGGTGGCCCGTCTAAATTTTTCACTGCTTAAGGTTTAATAATCTGATATATTTTTGTTAGAACTGAGGTCGAATATTTTCTTCACTAAACTACCAATCCAAGAAGTTCGTCAATGGCGTTGATACAACTGACAACGCCCACAGGAGCCTTGGCTGTTACCAAGGCTGGTGTTTGGGAACAATATTCCCCATATGAATTGTTCTTAGGCCAACCAGCTCTGAACACATGCATACCATGTGTTCAGCTGTTTTTATTTCTGATCTACAGAGCCAGCAAATACGATCTGCTTTTATCACTTCAGTAGTCCTACTATCACCCGAAGCTTTGGCTTTGACAGCATCTGGAGCTTTCTGGTATCGGTGGGAGAAAAATCATGAATTTTGAGGTCTGAGTCCAGTCCAGGAGAGTTTCTGCAGAGGTTTCTTCTTTTATTCAACTATCTATCTTTCCAAGCCCATAGAAAGGCTCAGGTCCAACAGGTCTTAACCTTGATGCAGTTTTCGCAAGTTCATCGTTTTTTTTTTTCATTTCCTTCAACACCACAATGCCCTGGTAACCATAGTATCACTGGCCTCTGGCCAGTTACTTTATGTTATTACGGCGCTCCTAGGTAAGCACAGATCTCTAGCAGCTTGATTCAAGATATTTCAGCGAGACTTGGCTATTCATGGTGATGTAGACACGCGTCCACTAGAGGTAAGTTTTGGAGAACTCCTAAGCGCATATACAGGGTATCTGTAAACAAATGCTAGGGACTTAAGGAGATGAATCCTCGATGAAAATAAGCAGGGGTAGTTTTTTTTTCAAAGTCGACCTCCCTTCCAAGGTACAGCCTTCGGAAGGCGATGACGAGTTGACAGATTTTAATTTTTTTAGGAGTCCTACAAAACACTGAGTCATAACTAACTATCCATATAAAGATTCATTGAGGAGATGTTACTCACAGATTTTTTTTTTGATTCCGTAATTTCATCATTATGAGTTGAGAGTAACGACCCCATATGATTCTTCTTCAAAAATAGATTTTTTGAAAAAGAATTCTCCTATGGTTTTCCATTCAATTCCAGAGAAAAATCTCCTGCAAAATTTCGAAACAGTCGATGCTTTTCTCGGAAAAAATAAAACTTACAAGCAGTTATGATTACTGTTCATTCCATTCATCGTATGTTTATAGAATGAATATTCTAAGATATTGTTTTATGTTCAAAACTGGTTTTTGTCAATTATGCTTATTAATAGGAAGAAAGTTCTATTTATGAAATTAAAATATTACGGATGTGATTTTCTTCTGGAAATTAGTAATTAAACCTTCAGAAAGATGTATAGAACATCGTTATCTACTGTCATAGACATACAATATCTTAGAATATTCATTCTATGGAACACTTTCAATGAAATGGAATGAAAGTGATCATAACTGCTTGTTAATTTTAATTTTTTCTGAGAAAAGTATCGACTGTGTCGAAATTTTGCCGGAGACTTTTTTTCTCCAGAATTGAATGGAAAACCATGAAATAATTTTATTTTTCGAAAGTCTATCCAACGAAACAACTTTGGAACGAAAATCGTTGAGGGTTGTTATTTTCAAACCCTAATAATAAAGTTTTAAGATCTAAAAATTTGTGTGAGTAACATATACTTTGTGCTTCATATTATGTTTAGTTTTATGACTCAGTGTTTTTAAGAAGCCGTAGAAAAAATTAAAAACTGTCAACTTGTCATCGCCTTCCAAAGGCTGTATCTTGGAAGGGGGTTGATTTCGAAAAAAAATTATATGAACTACCCCTGCTTATTTTCATCGAGAAATCATTTTCGAAAGTCCATCGCATTTGTTTACAGACACCCTGTAGAGACAGTCGGTATCTCTGTCTTTAAAATAGAGGGCTCACTTCCCTAGGCTTTAGAGATCCTCAGTTTGGATCCATATACCCCAATACCAATGCCTGCGTCAGATTTTGATCCATTAGTTGGTAAAATAAGGATGCATTTTTATCTCAACGATTTACAAAACTTATTGCACTAGAACGTCAGCTAAGATCGTAAAAGGCGTTCTGAAATCGAATTTGGTTTCTGAAGGGGTTTGAATCCATTGGATTCAATATCCTCATGTGTCCTATCCAGCTGGATACAGAATGTAGTCTAACATGCAGAAGAAAAAGTGTGTATATTCAATAGAGCAAATATCAGACACCTTCTTCAGACAAAGTTGTAAAATCTTCAGAATTGTGTGTTTTTTCATTTACAGTCTAATTGCAAAGATTTTCGCAGGAGCGCTTCATCTCAATTGGAATATTTTTAATTATATCTGTTCAGAGACTGGGAGTGAATACTCATAAAGTTTTTCAGAAAATTTTCTGTGAGACTTAAGCAAAAATATTTCGAATAGTTTCCACAGTAAATACTTCATATTCTAAGGCATCTGCATCATGTTGAATGCCCATTCGTCCAGTTAATCTTCTATGTGAATATTTTTCAAATCCATAATTTGATTGAGGTGAATTATCACCACCATATGACAGTGCCGTAAATATTTCTGTAACCATTCACATGAAACAATCAGGAATCTGAACATCAAAAGATGTTAAAAGCCACCTGGCAAACACTCCGAAGGCTCTATTATCGATTGTTTTCCGAATCGTAAAACAATCAAGCCGTCTTTTTGTCCCTATTTGTACGTCAACCCGTTCCATGTCGTCGCTTTCCGGAGCAATAATACTTGTTTGATGCCGTTGCCTTTCCGATAACAAAGCTGTTTAGGGTCACCCTTGTCATCCCCTTATGAGCCACGCAAAATGGAAATCACCTACCGGAAATGAATGGTCCTCTTATTCCCAGCATTCGATTGAAATTCTGAAAATGACCGAAGGCCGGGTCTTCTTCATCATGACCGAATTCGTCCTATCGGGATTATGCCAAGTTCCTGTTTATGAGAAATGAACTAGGGCTAGGGAATCTCAGATATGACCAGAAATTCATTAGTTACGAAGGAGTGGTTCTTAGCTCACAAACAATTTTAGACCTAGTGATCTGAAAGCGTTGGGTTGATTTATGAAGAGCTTATAGTTGATGTTTGCTTGTTTCTTGGAGATCATTGTGTATAAAAATATTGAACTCGTTACAATCATATGGCGAAAGTTCAGTGAAATGTTAGTTGAAGGTTACTTGACTTGATTGATTAATTTCTGCATAAGTGTGTTCACTTTCATCATAAGGGTATTGTAATAAAAACACACTGTAAAATAGTTTATCTATCGGCTATCGATTTCGGAGTCATGACATCATCAGGACAGCTGAAATTACAGATAATATAGTTTCACATATTCTACACATAATTCGATCTTTTTTTTTTCAATTTTTCTCCATAAATCAGATATAATGAAAACATATAACATTTTCTCGAACATTCCACTATTTTTAGGTTATGTCAGAGGTTAATTATTTTCTCTGTATACTGACTTGTCTTATACACCACTGTGTGTCTAAATGGATCAATAACATATCGACTTGAGCCTATTAGCGTAGAAAGGGTGTGATTTTTCACACCCTCTAGCGATCGGCTATCACACTCCCTACTAAGGGGAACATTCACTCATCCCGGATAGC
Source organism: Propylea japonica (assembly GCA_013421045.1). Lineage (NCBI taxonomy): Eukaryota > Metazoa > Arthropoda > Insecta > Coleoptera > Coccinellidae > Propylea > Propylea japonica. The sequence goes on from CM024241.1 coordinate 90,725,976, forward strand.
AAGTATCAGGGGGATTGAGCTCTGAGGTCTTCGGTGTTCTTCTTCTCCTGGGTCCTGGGTTGTGCGTCCTTCGTTGCTTGGTCCTGGATCTCTCGGTTGACGTCGTGGTTGTTGGTTTTGCAATGTTTCCCTCCATGGTTGTTCCTGGTGTCCATCGTGACCTACAAACTTCCTTACCGTTCTAGCAGTACCAAGAAGTACTGCTTTTGCATTACTTTAAAAAGGTTTTCATCCAAATCTAGCTCCTTGAGGTTGGACTTGAGGCTCTTAGGAACAATTCCTGTGGTTGATATGAGAATCGGAATGGTTCTGGTACTGGACATTCCCCACTGCCTTTTGATCTGAAGTTCAAGCTCTCGATATTTCGATATTTTTTCAGCATATTTTTGACGTAGATTGTTGTTGTTCGGGATGGCTACGTCTATGAGTATTGCTTTCTTCTCTTTTTTCTTCACTAGAATTTATGTCTGGCCTGTTATTAGCAACTGTTAAATTGGTAAGTACTGTGCGATCCCAGTATAGCCTGTAATGGTGGTTCTCCAGTATACTTCAGGCTGATACTTATAATATGGCATTGGTTCGGATTGCAGCATCTTCAGTTGGATGGCGAGTTCCTGATGGAGTATCTTACAAACTGCATCATGTCGACTCTTATATTCATTTCCAGCAAACATTTGGCAACCTCCTGTAATATGTTGGATTGTTCTGATGTTTGGCATCCGTAGCGGCATTTATCGTCTGTGAGGCTTCTATCCTTCATGATATATTTCTGATAGTTTTTGGTTTGCACTACTTGGTCTTGAATGGCAAGGAGAAAACCTTCTGTTTCAGGAAACAATCTTCCAGAAGTCAGCCAGTAGTTCGACGCAGGAATGTCGACATGTTCCTGGATGACCTCGTTCAGGTGTCTTCCATGTAGGGGTTTTTCTTTCCATCTTTGAATTTTATCACTATCCGTCTGTGTGGTGTTTTCATGAGGGTGTTCGCTTAATAATAGAGGTGTTGAACCATCTGCTTCGATCAGTATCGTATGTAAGTCCGATGTGTTTGACTTGTCTACAAAGTAATTTCTTAAGTTGCTTATCTGTTCAGCCGCCATTTTCTTTATGTCCGCGAAGCCTTGCCCGCCTTGAGTTCTTGGAATCGTTGTTCTTTCAACACAGCATTTAGGATGATGTTTGTTGGCTTTCGTACACAGTGTTCTCATTTTCCGTTGGAGATTATCGAGATCTGTATTACTCCACTTTACGATTCCGAAAGAGTAGGTGAGAACTGAGCAAGCGTAGGTGTTAACAGCTTTTTGTGAGATTTCTGCTGTTCAGTTTCGTTTTCAGAATGCTCCTCATTCTTCTGGTGAACTCCGCTGTTAGTTCGTCCTTCATCACTCGTTGGTTTATCCTTTGACATTGTTTCATACCTAGGTATTTGTATAGATCACCTGCCAGCATTGCTTTAATTTCTTCTCCGTTAGACAAGGTGAGAGGTGTCTGTTGGATTTTTCCTCCTGCTATATTTAGGGAACCTCATTTGTCCAGTCCAAAGTTCATGCTGACGTCTTTGGAAAACTTCTCCACAAGTCGTAGTAGGCACTTTAGTTGGTCTCTGTTTGCTGCAAACAGTTTCAAGTCATCGACGTATAAAAGGTGGTTTATCAACATGTTGCGTGTGTTGCCTTTGAGGTTGAATCCCTTTCTGGATGATTTTAAAACACCTGATAACGGGTTCATTGCCATGCAGAACCACAATGAACTCAAAAGTCTCCCTGAAAAATTCCTCTCTTGATGGACACTGTGCCAGTTCTTATGCCTGTTCCGCTGATTTCGATGTTAGTGCGCCAAGTTGACATAACTGTTTTGAGAAAGCTCACTATTCTCGGATCTACTTTATAGATTTCTAGAACTTTTATGAGCCATTCATGCGGAATGGAGTCGAAAGATTTCTTGTAGTCAAGATAAGCCGTGAACAAATTCCTCCTCTTCTTATGGGCTTGGTTGCAGATTATAGAGTCGATAATCAGTTGTTCTTTGGATCCCATTGCACCCCTGGAGCATCCTTTCTGTTCCGATGCAATTATATTATTTCGTTCGCAATGGGAGTATATTCGACGTGTAATGCAAGATGTTATGAGCTTGTACATAGTTGGCAGGCAAGTCACTGGCCTGTACGTTGCTGGATCGTCTGTACTTTGGTGATTTTTTGGCAGAAGATAAGTTACACCCTCTGTCAGGAAAGGGGGCATACTTTCTGGAACTCGTAGAATTTCATTCACTGCGTTAGTTAAATAACTATGTAAACAGTTAAATTTTTTCAGCCAGAAAACTGTGGAGCCCGTCTGGACCAGGTGATTTCCAGTTGTGGCATTTCTTTGAAAATTTCCGAAAGCTCTTGTGGTGTTATGACTGTAAGGGGCATTTGTTCGGTGTTGGTTTGAGTTTTCTCTTCGTCTTTTATCCACTCTGCATTTGTGTTGTAAGAAGTAGGCGTTGACAGTTGTTCGGTCCAAAATTTCTCCATGTCATCCTTATTCGGATAAATGTTTGAGGAGTTCTGTTGTTTTCCATCCAGATGTTTGTAGAAATTTTTCTCAGAGTTTTCAAAGGAGATGTTATCTTGCTTCCTCCTGTTGCTCTCTTTATATCTTCGTAATCTCTCGGAGTAGACACTGAGTTTTTGTTTCAGTGTGTCGATGCACTGCTTAACTGTTGTATTTTCTTTCCTCATAGCTGGAGTGCTTGCGATTTCGATAGATAATCGATTCTACCAACGATTTCAGCTTGATTGTTCTTATTCCATTTTCATATTGTGTCAGCCTTCCTATGTCCTGCCAACAGCGTTGAACTTTTTCCTCCAGCCTTCTTTGCCAGTGAGGTCTTCATCCCTAGCACTTCCACTACAGTTGTTGCGGCACAATAAAGGATAAGATGGATTGTTTTCCAGTTGTGTTGCCATTGAGATGAACTTTGGTATGACATCAGTGTTCATTATCTTGAGAATGACCGCCAGTTTTTTGGATGATCTGATCCTGGGTAGTGTTGGTCTGGGAGTGGATCGGTGCCGTTGTATTCGATGAATAGTCTGCACATTGCTGATTGCAGACGTTCCACCAGTGCTTGTCGTTCATCGTCCGAAGAATTAACCTGAGATGGTATGTGTTCAGTCTGTGTCTCTTCATTCGTGCGGACTTTTCTTGGAGCGGTAATTGTAGTTCTGTTGTACTTCCTTCTCTTGTTGTTTCGCTGTTGTGATCTCTGTTTTCATAAGTTGTGTGTTCTTCTGTAGTTCGGTTTTCTTCGATGTTCAATTCATTCACAACTTAATTTTAATTTCCTGTAGTCTATCTTCTGAGATAAGTTTGTTTCTAAGGATTACGCGATAACTGACCATCTATCCTCTGTTCAGTTACTTGTAGGTCTGGAAACATCGCTTGAATTCATTGAATAACCGTTGTCTGTATCCAGTTTGTTCTTGACCCATGTTTGTTATTTTAAAGTAGATGCGCATGATCGTTTCATTCATACAACTTGTCCATTTCATGCGTCTTCTGGGTAACCCTGCTTGAGTGAACGCTGGTTGAAGATCCTGCGTAGCACTCACTGTAGGGGGTGACACTGCTGTTGTTGTCTCCTTGGTTCTTCCTGTTGAGCTGTAGTGTTTTGTATGACAGGGGCCCGCCTCCTCAGCACCCCGCCACTGACGTCCCGCATGCTGTCATGTCTAGCGCCAGCTCCAGACATGCCCTGACGATCCTCAGGCAGCGACTCAATATTCCTATTCCTTAATTGCACCATCATTATGGGTTGCATTTTATACCTACTGCCAGGTTTAGCTCAAGTACCTCGGTTTGCTAAGCCCGTACTCTAGAACTTACCATTCCAGAGCCCCTGAGGGTCAATAAACATTATTATTATTATTATTATTATTATGCTCACCGTCTTTGTGGTATATTTGTCTAGAACAGTGCATATAAAGTTCTGATTATGATTTTCTTGAAAATGTCCAGAAATGAAGAAGGATCCACAATTAAAAAAATTAAATTTCTATAATAAATTTTCGTCCCTTATATGCGTCATGAAAATTTTTTAGAAGGAATCTCGAAAAGAAAATGGGATATGGAGGCGGGGGAAGCGTCATCATAGACCTAATAAGAATGGACACCGCATGAGAAAGAGAGGTCACTTGGTTGAAATGTGATGGAGCTATTGTGGGCAATGTCATACTTGTTCTATGGGCAATGTCAGTTTAATTATATTCAACGCATCAACTCCTTGTGGGCACAGCAATGTCTGTGGTCACATAAATATTTGTTTACATCTTCCATATGATTTTGACAAGTTGCCCCAAACTTGCTTCATCTCTTTTCTTTTCGATAAGATCGCATATGTCTTTCTCTCTCTTATGTATCCAAGTCGTCGATCTTCTGTTAGGTCACGTGATTCTGCATCCATAGTAATTATAGATCTATGAGCGTCATGTAGAAGTTTGAATTAATCGATATTGAGTCTATGGTTTTGAAAATATTTACATTTCCGTCGAAATCTGAGAGGCCGTTCATTAGATGGTGGTTGTTTTTTAATTTTGATAACTTCATGTTGTTCAAGCAATGTAAGTTTTCCGAATTATCTCCCTTGTGTAATTTATCTAAGTTGTCTAGTGTTGTTCTTTCGAATGGTTTGCCAATGCAGAGCTTGGTCGGTTTTTGATGTTCACTGAATCTTTTCTTCATAGTTCATGTCGTTATGCCCACATAGAATCAACCGACATCTATTGAACGACTTCTCAGAGTTCGACACAAACGTTAATATTTTCAAAATCATAGCCGATAGATAAACTTTTACAGTGTGTTTTTATTACCATACCCTTATGATTACTTGACTTGATTCACTTTTATGGCATCAATCGTAAGATTGTTGCTGATCATTATTTAGTCTGTGAAACCCAAATTAATTATGGTTGTCATTCCTGTAACATCATCTGAGATATGACCAGATATTCATTAGTGACGAAGGAGGAGTTCTCAATTCACAACAATTTGGGACTTAGTGATCTGATCGTGAATGGTTTGGAAGCGTTGGTTTGATTGATGAAGAGGGTATAGTTGATATTTACTTGTTTCTTGGAGATCATCGTGGTATAAGAATTTTGAATTCGTTACAATCATATGGCAAGGTGTATTAAAATGTTAGTTGAAGGTTACTTAACTTAATTAACTTTTATGGCATCAATCGTAAGATTGTTGCTCACTTATGGTTGGCATTCCTGTACAATCATCTGAAGACATGACCAGAGATTCATTAGGTGAAGGAGTGGTTCCTAAATCATAAACAATTTGGGACCTAGTAATCTGATCGTGAATGTTTTGGAAGCGTTGGGTTGATTCATGAATAAGGTATAGTTGATATTTGCTTGTTTCTTGGAGATCATTGTGGTATAAGAATATTGATTTCGTTACAATCATATGGAAAAAGTTCAGCAGAATGTTAGTTCAAGGTTACTTAACTTGATTAACTTTTATGGCGTCAATCGTAGATTGTTGCTTACTTATGATTGGCATTCCTGTACAATCATCTGAAGATATGACCAGAGATTCATTAGATACGAAGGAGTGGTTCTCAACTCACAAACAATTTGGTACCTAGTGATCTGATCGTGAATGTTTTGGAAGCGTTGGGTTGATTGATGAAGAGAGTATAGTTGATATTTGCTTGTTTCTTGTAGATAGATTATTGTGACATAAGAATATTGAATTCGTTACAATCATATGGCAAAAGTTCAGTAAAATGTTGGAGATGAAGGTTACTAAACTTAATTAAATTTTATGGCATCAATCGTACCTAAAATTGTTGCTGATCAACATTTACTCTGTGAAACTCGAATTAATTATGGTTGGCATTCCTGTAACATCTTCTGAGACATGACCAGAGATTAATTAGTTACTAAGGGGTGGTTCTTAACTCACAAACATTTTTGGACCTAGTGAACTATGCTTCAGGATTTGATTCGTGAATGGTTTGGAAGCGTTGAAGTGATTGATTAATATTATAGTTTATAATCGCTAGATTGTTGAAAATCTTTGTGGTAAAAGCATATCAAATTTGATCTCATCATATTGAAAAATCTCAGTAAAATGTTCACTTCAATAATGCGTTCGTCGGAAAGCGCCATTAACAACACTAGGACGTTCTCATTTGTTCAGAAAGTTACTGTGTACTTAACGCCGACGACAGAGGTGTCTGATGAACGAAAGTTTAGTCTGCATAGCGTTTCTTTCAGAGAAGAAACGAACCTTCTTATGAGAGCTAGATACTTTTTTGGAATAATCGAATCCTGGAAGATTTCTTCTCTTTCCAGTATCTACCTTATTAGTGAGAAGCGTTTGTGGTTCCTTTCTAGATAGTGTACAAGAATTTTCGTTTTTTTCGATTCTTGAGTGATCAGGAACCCAGACGGAAGAGATCTTGTTGTTTTTGGCTACTCGAGTCCATGATATAAAATTTCAGTGCTTTAATAGCAGCTTGGCTATCAGAATGGATCACTTTATGATCTCTTGATAGTATTTTTCCAGGCTTGCTTGAATGGATTAATCGATTTCAAGTCTTTTTGCCTCAAAAATAATCGAATAGGATCCTAACGATAGTCCACACTGGGTTCTTGATCGGTTTACTCCAGCGTTTGTCTCTGTCTTGGTTTCAAAACCATCTGTTCATTTTGACGTTTTGGGTAGTGTTGTCTTTTTCTATGCTTATTTTAACATAACATCAAGTTCAGGTTCCTTTCGGTGCTCACTTTTTTGATAATAATTTTATTCTCCTTTGTCGCATATCGAATGATTAGGCAATTGTAAGATGAAATATTAGCAACAATATATCTCACTACTTCCTCCATACACATTAACATATATCACCAGCTGAAAGACACGATGAGAAAATAACGCAAGGAAATATTTCTTCATGAGACACCGTCATGATATAGTGTCAGGTATCTTGCGGAAACACCATTTCGCGTTCGTCAGAAGGCGCCATTTCCAACACTAGGACGTTCTCATTTGTTCAGAAACAATGTGTACTTAATGCCGACTACAAAGCGTCTGATGAAACAAAAGTTTAGTCGGCATGAATGTGACATTCCTTTCAGAGAATGAACGAGGGGAGAATCATCTTCTTGTTGAGATTCAGATACATTTTTGGAATACTTCATTCCCGGAAGATTCCTTCTCTTTCAGTTCCTACCTTTTCCAAAAACTCTTTCTTATATGTGCATTGCCTATACCACAGATAGGTGCTGGGCCAGTGAGTAGATTCTGTACTTCCTTTCTGGATATTATAATAGCATTTTTTATTCCTGAGTGATCAGGAACCCAGACTGAGGAGATCTTGTTTTTCTTGCCTATACTACCCGTGTCGATGACTCGAGATCAGTCCTTTAATAGCACCTTGGCTATTAGAATGGATTATTTTGACACGCTCTTGATAGTTTCTTTCCAGGTTTTCATCATTCATGAATACTCTAATAGGAGAAAAACGATTGTTAACACCCGGTTCTTGGCCTGTTTACTGCAGCGTTGGTCCTGTTGTGATTTATGAACTGTCTGTTCTATTTGACGGTTTGGGTCGTGTGGTATTTTGCCCATGTTTCCTCTTACCACCTAATCGAATATTTTTTCGGTTCTCACTTTTTTGATTATAACTTCATTCTCCTTTGTCGCGTATTAAATTATAAGGAAATTGCAAGATGAAATATTAGCAACAATATATCGCACTACTTCCTCCATACACATTAACATATAGATATCACCAGCTGAAAGACACGATGAGAAAATAATGCAAGGAAATATTCCTTCATGAGACACCGTCATGATATAGTGTCAGGTATCTTGCGGAAACACCATTTCGCGTTCGTCAGAAGGCGCCATTTCCAACACTAGGACGTTCTCATTTGTTCAGAAACAGTGTGTACTTAATGCCGACTACAAAGCGTCTGATGAAACAAAAGTTTAGTCGGCATGAATGTGACATTCCTTTCAGAGATGGAACGATGGGCAAAATCATCTTCTTGTTGAGATTCAGATACATTTTTGGAATAATCCATTCCCGGAAGATTCCTCCTCTTTCAGTTTCCACCTTCTCCAAAAACTATGTGTATTTCCCTATACCACATAAAGATGCTGGGCCAGTGAGTAGATTTTGTACTTCCTTTCTGGAAAGTATATTAGCATTTTTTTTTCTTTGATTCCTGAGTGATCAGGAACCCAGACTAAGGAGATCTTGTTGTTCTTGCCTATACTACTCGAGTTGATGACTCGAGTGCAGTGCTTTAATAGCACCTTGGCTATTAGAATGGATAACTATGACACACTCTTGATAGTTTCTCTCCAGGTTTCCATCATTCGTGAATACTCGAATAGGAGAAAAAATGATTGTTAACACCCGGTTCTTGGCCTGTTTGGTACAGCGTTGGTCCCTGTTGTGGTTTTGAACTGTTCTATCTGACGGTTTGGGTCGTGTAGTATTTTCCTCAGGTTTCCTTTCACCACCCAATTTGATTTTCTTTCGGTTCTCACTTTTTTGATAGTAACTTCTTTCGCCTTTGTTGCGTATTGAATTATTAGGCAATTGCAAGATGAAATATTAGCGACAATATATCTCACTACTTCCTCCATACACATTAACATACATGAGACACCGTCATGATATAGTGTCAGGTATCTTGCGGAAACACCATTTCGCGTTCGTCAGAAGGAGCCATTTTCAATACTAGAAAGTTCTCATTTGTTCAGAAACAGTGTGTACTTAATGCCGACTACAATGCGTCTGATGAAAGAAAAGTTTAGTCGGCATGAATGTGACATTCTTTCAGAGATGGAACGAGGGAACAATCATCTTCTTGTTGAGATTCAGATACATTTTTGGAATGATCCATTCCCGGAAGATTCCTTCTCTTTCAGTTTCTACCTTCTCCAAAAACTCTGTGCATTTGCCTATACCACAGAAGGTGCTGAGCCAGTGAGTGGATGTTGTACTTCCTTTCTGGATAGTTAATAGTATTTTTGTTTACCTTGATTCCTGAGTAATCAGGAACCAGACTGAGGAGATCTTGTTGTTCTTGCCTATACTACTCGAGTAGATGACTCGAGTGCAGTGCTTCAATAGCACCTTGGCTATTAGAATGGATAACTATGATACACTCTTGATAGTTTCTCTCCAGGTTTCCATCATTCGTGAATACTCGAATAGGAGAAAAATGATTGATAACACCCGGTTCTTGGCCTATTTACTACAGCGTTGGTCCCTGTTGTGGTTTTGAACGGTTCTATTTGACGGTTTGGGTCGTGTAGTATTTTTCTCATTTTTCCTTTTACTACCCAATTTAATTTTCTTTCGGTTCTCACTTTTTTGATAATAACTTAATTCGCCTTTGTCGCGTATTAAATTATTAGGCAAATGCAAGATGAAATATTAGCAACAATATATCTCACTACTTCCTCCATACACATTAACATATATCACAAGCTGAAAGACACGATGAGAAAATAACGCAAGGAATATTTCTTCATGAGACACCGTCATGATATAGTGTCAGGTATCTTGCGGAAACACCATTTCGCGTTCGTCAGAAGGCGCCATTTCTAACACTAGGACGTTCTCATTTGTTCAGAAACAATGTGTACTTAATGCCGACTACAAGCGTCTGATGAAACAAAGTTTAGTCGGCATGAATGTGACATTCCTTTCAAAGAAGGAACGAAGGGGAGAATCACCTACCGGAAATAACTTGCCCTTTATTCAGAAAATTCGAGAGTGAGGTATTTTAATATTTCCGCCTTTCGTTCGTTCTGTGGTATTTTCATTACAATGCGTCGGTGTTTAGAGGAATTGTGGGAGATGCTCATTAAAATTATGTACGATGTGGAAAAATATCGGAGGCGGCGTTGAGGCCTCATTTCATCCGCTCTTACGCGTCTTGATGTAAGATTGATTGGATGCGCTCCAGAAGCGGTTTCGGAAGGGATAACGGCTTTTTCGCTTGTTGGAATTGCGGCTGAAAGGGTTCTCTAGATCGCTGTTCGTTTAACATAATATTCGTTTGTGGAGAAGATATCCATTCTGCTCTGAAATATACTTATAATGCGGAATTTAATTTCAAAGGAAATGAGTTACTCCATTTTTGAGAGGAAAGTCAATTTATAGGCTGGCCAAATACAATTGATTTTTCACATAGAGATTTCTGTTGATATCGAAATGAAACTAGTTTTGAGAGGAGTATAGGTGGCGGGTACATCAGGTTGTCCAAAGAAATCCAAGAATATCTGTAGAAGTAATCGACAATGACCAAAATGTACCTCAGCAAGAAAAAATATCAAAATGATCACCTGGGATGCCCATTTCCATCAGGTTTTCCGAAGAATCTAAAAACATCTGAAGAAGTAATCGACAATGACCAGAAAGTACCTCAGCAAGAAAAAAATGTCCAAAATGATCAGCTGGAGTGGCCAAGTCCCCTAGGTTATCCGAAAAAATCTAAGATCTAATCGAAGCATTGAAACGTTGATTAAATTATTAGGTTCGTTTGTGGTACGGTAACTTCCTTTCTGCACTGCAACCATTAGGTTTTTAGTGCGTTACCATATTGAGAAATTATTTATCCGAGGAATGCAAACTCTTTCGCAAAGTTAACTATTTCCCTAGGAGACTTCGCTCTCATGTTGGATGACGTCACAGTTACGCCACATTAAGGAAGGTATTCTTCTTCTCATCTGTAAGGTGCGATACTGTAGCGTAACTGGCTGATTTTCAGATTCGTAACTAGTGCAATTCTGGAATTGTCCCTGTAACTATCTTATTTACAGTGTCCCTTTTTGAACTACTCATCGATGAACATAACCTTAAATCGTAAGTTTTGATCATGTAACTTATGTCTTATGAGTGAATGGTTCTGATTTTAAGTTGAAAATACGTTCATTTTTATGTATTTTGCGTTTGTTTATTCCATCGAGTAAATTGAAAACAGGAAAGAAAAAAATTCTTGATAAAAATTGCTGTAGAGAATTCATTAATGTTCATAGTACACTGCAACTTCAATCTAAACATTTTCACAAACTGGGCAGCTAGTACAAAAGTTGATATGTCATTCGAGAGTACACTTAATGAGGTATTTTTAATGAAAAGAAAACGTGTACATAATTATTGATATTTCATCGAAAAGAACATTAGAAAATAGATATCCCTGAACATTGATCTATCGTATTTTGTTTTCGAGTTAAAAGCCAAACTTGACATTTGAATAATTCAAATTTTGGTCATCATCTCCGTTGCTGTTTGTGATATAAAATTGAAAGAAAAACAAGATAGAAACAGTTTTTTGATAGAAATCCAGTGGCTCAAACTACTTGTAGCTAAAGGATTTCCTTCCTATTTTATTACATGAAATTTTCTTTTTTCGTATGAAATCCATAATTTTTTTCACTCAAATATCATCAGATTTTTTTCTAGTTCAAAAATATACAACATGTCATATATCGCTCTCAGATCAGTGGCGATGCTTGGGGGCAAGGGTTGGCCGAGCCCTCCTTAAATTGTTCTTGTACCAATTCATTCATCACTACCTCCACTGTAAATTCTGGGCCACCTTTGCTCTCCTCCAGCGCTGCCACTCTTCTGAGAAATATTTAAGATATATAAAATATTTTTGAAACGAGAAAAACCGTTGATTATTGTTGAGTACAGATAAATTATTGATTCCATAAAAAAACCAAATTCTACGTAATAAACCAGGAGATAATCTCTGAGCAGAAACCAGATTCTGCAACTGAATAATAGGTAATGATCAAAATTGAAACTGCCCAAATATCAATTTTCGCCTATAATTAGAAAACAAATGACGATAGAGCCATTCGGTTGACAGTAAATTGTGCCATTTTTTTCTTTATCTCATAGGGTTGAAAAGTTGTAGTTCACTAATTCTGGCCAGCCTTTACTTTCGAAAACTTACTCTCCGAAAAACTAAATCACTATACATGAGAAGTGACGGAAATGTGTTCACTTGTCAACATCTACTTTTCCACTGCTTACTAACAGACCCCTAGCAATCATGTTATATACTGCTACATAGTTAAATCGTCTACATTTTCCCATTGAATGTTTCAAGTCAGTATGGTACATCATCAGTCTAGTTATTGAAACTCAAACATTGATACAACATGCATGTTATTATCGAATAACATTACACATATCGAAATACTAACTGAACTACATCCTGTGTGGGTTGGGATAGGTACGTATTGCTCGTTAACAGAAACATAAATTTTGAAGGGAGTTTTATATTTAGTGGAACAGAAGAGCTGATATCTACACATAATTGATTTCCATGTAAATAATATTTCAATAACCAATAAAGTTATATTATCTAATGAGTGGTAATGAGGGTCATAACCCACGCCTGCAGCGTTATAACCGTTACCACAAATTCAATACTATACTTGTCTTTATTCACATCTAGAACAAGAGACATTTGTTGAGAGAATTATTTCAGTGGTTTTAAAACTATGAGTTTTTGTTCATTCTCATGGTTTTAAAACTATGAGAAAGGATGAAAAATTTCGAAAGTGAATTAATGATTTCCACTGAACTCTAGTTGAACCAGTATTATAATCACAAGTATGATTCTGATGATCAGATCTTCTTGAAATTTTGCATTAACATTCAGTACTTACATCAATCTTCTTTCACCAAATAAATCTTACTCGAATCGGACATCTTGTTATGATAATATAAAGATTCTGCTTTTCAATATACCAATAGAATATTCTATGGTTCTGTTAACACTATAGTCACAAAGTTTTGCATGAAGCTTAGTATATTAGCATTTTGCATTGTGGAAACAATATTTCATTTCGATTATTTTTTTTGTCAGAGATATTGAGGAACAAAAATTCCGAATGACCATATATTATGGAACATTTTGTACGATATGGCTTCTAAGCGAAAATGACCGCGGCATCTGGGAACCGAGCGCACCTTGAAAATCTCAAGTCTCCAGGACAGTCACTTCTAAAGTTTTCGTATTTACGGCCAAACGGCTTAACGGACAGAATTGAATACGACTACGGGTTCGTCAGCAGGGAGTCGAACCATATCGTTTGAGACCATTTTCGACTTAAAATTCGTGAATTACAGACATTTGGACAATCACTCTTTCAAGTAAAACGTTCAAAAACTGTCACATATTATACAGTGAGTCATTTGAATCAGTTACATATTTCTGATGCTAATCAAATGAAACAGAAAATTATCGAGAATACCAGAATAAGTCACCAAAACACACAAAGTGAAATCCTTTTGACGTACGGACTCATTCTCGCAAAGTACCGAAGAAAACATCAAAAACACTACAAATAGCAAGTAGTACCAAAAATGTCATCACGTTCACCAGAATTTCACATTCTTTATTTTTCAATGATGCTATTCAAGATAAAAGTTGTTGATTTATATTGCGTTATTGGTCAAATTAATGATTTCATAGTTTTTAGTGAAATAATTTTGAATTCATAAAAAATTTTTCTTGTGCATTGCATGCAAAAAATAGATCAAGACAAATGTCATCAGGATGTTCAAGTTCACCAGAATTTCACATTCATAAATCAAGAGCGGTGGGTATACAATTGCATAAGCTCCAAATTCGGCCGATGCTACTTATACTCAGAAATTATTCGTTCGCTACATCTATGATGTGGATTTTGTTTGATGATTACAAAAAACAGTCATTATAAAAATACCATACAATGAATTACTGAAATCAGTTACATATTCTAGATACTAATCGAATGAAAAAAGTTATACAGAATAAGTCAACAAAACAGACAAAGTAATATCTTTTCGACCAAAGAAAACCTCAAAAACTGTACAAATAACAAGTTGTACCACAAATCTCATCAGGATGTTCACATTCACCAGAATTTCACATGGGAATGGAAACGGAATTTTCATTCGGAAAAACAGTGAGCCACTTATATCAGTTACATATCTTTGATGCTCATCAAATGAAAAAGAATGTTATACAGAAGTCACCAAAACAGACAAAGTAATATATTTTTGACGTACGGACCTATCCACGCAAAGCACCGAAGAAAACCTCAAAAACCCTACAAATAACAAGTTGTACCACAAATCTCATCAGGATGTTCACGTTCACCAGAATTTCACATTCATAAATCAAGAGCACTGGGCCCACAACTGCATAAGCTCCAAATTTGGCCGATGCTGCTTATACCCTGAAATTATTCATTACGTTTGTTGTTCCAATTTCCCTTATAACCCTCACTCCCTACCCTTATTAAATTACGTATTCAAATAAGCAGGAAAAGTTCGCGGACCCTGTTTTCATTTTTTCACCTTACACGGCAAATGGCGGCTGTATACACAGAGATATTCATTCGGCCGCGTATCCCAGAGGAGGCTTATCTACACTGACAAAAAAATTGAATCGATGATGCCGGAAAAGCGGAAGTGGAATCAGATAAGGTTATATACTGGATGACGTTGAAAATCGAATACCCTTAGAATATTATTTGCTTTCAATAACTTTCTGAGTACGTGATTACTAGTTCGATCATCCCTTTAACCACTTGGTAACGTTATCGGGAATAATACCTTTTATTCTGGTTATATCTATACATTAGGTCAAATAACCTGAATGTTTTTCAACACGAATTTGTACAATTGTCGCTATTCTTTGCATGCTTTTGTCGGGTTGAACGTTGACTTGTTTCTACCGATTTAATGATAATCACTATTTTCAAACACTTCCTGAAAAAGTCAAATCTATTCATATTTCTTGACAGTGTTTTGGAAATATGTATTCCAATTTCATTGAAAATTTTATTCATCTGTCAAATTCGACAGACAACAATGTTCCGACTGATTTTTTATTGTTGTTTTAGCCAATGGGCATACAATTAGGCGATAATTTTGCATTAGTGCAAATTATCGATAATTCGCACTTGTGCAAAATTATCAGGTCCTTTAAAATAATGCAGACGTAATTATGAACGTTTATTACTTATTAGAGTAACATGAAAACTGACAGCAACTTACAGCGACACAATACGATTTGATGGATTCACAAAATTTTCTTATTAAATTTAACTCTTGCAATGAAAATGAATCGATAATTTTTGACAAATCTGCTCTCATGCAAGATAAACTGTAAAAGGCACTCGAGCGCTCCGCGCACTCGTGCTCTTTTTCAACTCAACTTGCATTCGAGCATATTTCCCAAAAAATTTCGATAATTTTCATTGCACTAGTTAAATTACAACTGAAAATTGTATTCATCTGTCAAATTCGACAGACAACAATCAATGTTCCGACTGATTTTTTTGTTGTTTTAGCCAATGAGCATACAGTTAGGCGATAATTTTGCATTAATGCCAATTATCGATAATTCGCACTTGTGTAAAATTATCAGGACCTTTAAAATAAATGCAGACGTAATTATGAACGTTTATTACTTATTGGAGTAACGGCAATGTGACAGCAACTTACAGCGACACAATACCGTTGATGGATTCACAAAATTTTCTTATTTAATTTAACTCTTGCAATGAAAATGAATCGATAATTTTTGACAAATCTGCTCTCATGCAAGTTAAACTGTAAAAGGCACTCGAGCGCTCCGCGCACTCGTGCTCTTTTTCAAATTAACTTGCATTCGAGCATATTTCCCAAAAAATTTCGATAATTTTCATTGCACTAGTTAAATTACAACTGAAAATTCTTCAGTTCTAAAATTTTTCGATTGTTTCGAATGTTTTTCGAATATACTTCCAAAATTTACCACCTGTATTGGAAATTTGCAAACCCTGATCAACATTAGGCACTACCATAGATCGCCTAAAAATTTCACCAATTGTTTTGAAATTTTCCCAACTGCTTTGGACTAAAGTAGAATTCGGATTTAACGACCTTATTTTAAGAGACCAACGATATCCGGTCGTAATAACCGGACGACGCAATAAACGAATGTAGAATAGATAGAAAGTATTTTATAATGAAAGAATTCGTATTTTATAATTTTCCCAACTGCTTCAAAATTTTCCAGATGCTTCGACAATATTCTCAACTGCTTCAAAAATTCACCAATTGCTTGGAAGAATTACCAACTCTGGTGAACGACCCTTATCAATTCCATTGAAATATTTCAAACTGTTTTGACATTTTTCCAACTGCTTTGACAAATTTTCTAACTGTTTCAAAAATCTGTTGGTTTCAATATTTGGCAACACTGTTCAACATTGGGGGGTATCGCTGCTAAACCGAAAATTTGTCAAATGGTTCAACCTGAACAGCCCACAACCAGCAAGCAAACAGGCAATATGTTAGATTAGATTAGATTAGATAGTGGTCGATCGGCACTTTGATGACCCTTCTGCACTGCGACCAATAAGGTCTTTTGTGCGTTACCATGCTAAAACTACGTTTTTCCCAGGAGGTTTCGTTACCGATCTTGTGTAGGTGATATCTCACCAGACAATGCCCTGTGAGAACTCGTTTTTTGACAACGATAGAGCTTGTTGAGCCTTCTCTTTGGAAGGTTCGATTAGTCTCTTTGCTTGTCTTTGACCGGATGTGTTTATCCAGTAAGAGTGTTTCTCCCTTTTTTCCCAAACGCCTACCTCGATCCTAATCAGTGTAGGTGATACCCAACAGGAGGGCACGGGTCCGGTGAAGGGTGTGTTTGCTCCTCTTTTTGCAAGGGCATCAGCTCTTTCATTTCCCTCAATGTTCTGGTGGGCAGGTACCAGAGCTAAAACTAGCTTGTTGTACTTCGCCAGTGTTTTGAGGGACTGTTTGCAGCTCCAAATGGTCCTTGATCTACAATCAACGGCCATAAGCTTCCTCAGTGCCATCTGACTATCAGAGGCAATACAAATTCTGGCTCCCTTGTACTGTCTGGACAGACAGACTTGGGCGCATCTTTCTATGGCCAGAATTTCAGTTTGAAGCGTTGTTATTGGCTTTCCCAAAGGCTACGATTCCCTGTATTTGGGACCGTATATGCCTATGCCTGCTCCTCGTTCCCTTAGGGACCCATCTGTGTACCAGATGAGATGATTTTTACGATTTTTAGGGCACTCATGAGACCTTCTTTCTTAACATAAATGTGCAGCGGGGTGAGATCCAGTATTACCTCTACTGCAGCTGTAGGAGTTGTATACGCAGCTCCTGCAATGCCTAGACAGGCCAGTCTTTGAAGCTTATTCAGCCTCTGCTGGCTTGTCTTTTCTTCAGTTTCAGTCCACCAAACTAAAAAGGCATATGTGATAACAGGTCTTACCACCGTCGTATAGATCCAGTGGATCATACGAGGCTGCAGACCCCAAGTTTTGCCAAATAACTTGCGGCATATCCAGAACGCCGTTGTAGATTTGGCAATCACTTTGTTAAGGTGAGAGTTCCAATTGAGTTTTTTATCCAAGGTGACCCCCAGATATTTGACCTCATCGGAAAACTCTAGTTTTATTTCCTTCAACACCGGTGCTACAAGTGTTAGCTTCCTACGACGTGTGAATGGAACAATAACCGTCTTGGTTGGATTGACGTTAAAGCCCATATCAATGACGTTTTGGGTCAGCTCTGAAGTAGTACCTTCGAACTTTCCCCTAATGCAATATGTTACTTGGATTTCTGTTCACCGAAACGTTTTTGTATTCGCATTCAAAATCTTTAAGAATTTTGCCACTCGATATGAAAACGAGCTTGTGAACAAGTTAGTGCAATGTTTAGGAATGACAATGTCAGGTACCTACACCTAAAGCGAATATTTATAGTTTGTACTTCAGAAAGGATATTATTGTATCCATAAGTTCTATCGGAGATTTTTCATTTTTGGATGGTTTCTATATCTTTCAGTATATTGCATAAGAAAATATAGTAGGAGATACCGTGTACCTGGTTAAGTACTTCTATGATTTCTATACAGAGTGACTGGTGACGTGAGGGACAACGGCTGAGTGGAGATAGAGGACCTCAGACTGAATTGAGGGTTTGAATAACCCATAAGGATATTGTTTGAAAACCAATAAAAAATGTATGCCTTTCAAACTGAAAACTTTTGAATGCGGACCTGTGCTTAAAAATTTTTTTCTCGATCTGTTGGAGAATATGTAAAGTAACAAGCTTGCCAAATATCAGCGCAAAATTTGCCGTATCGACGAAGACATGGGAGTTTATAGTTCTAGCATTTCTTCAATAAACACCCTGTATTTCTGAAAGCAATATCCTTATGGGACATATAAACCCAGAATCCTCATTCAGTTTGAGGTCCTCTATCTCCACTTAGCGGTTGTCCCTTACGTCACCAGTCACCCTGTATATTTATGTCCGCCCGTCAATCAGTCGATTGGATTAGTAAAAAAAATCGATCATCTGAAATTCTCCAGAGCATCAGATTAAGGTAGGGAGAATTAGTTATATCATAAAACGTGTATATTCCACTTCTAATAATGGTTGCGAGTTTTCGTCACATCCAAATCGTCAGAATATTACACAATAGCTTTATTTTAGGTTCACTTAACACCCACCTAAAAACCTAAAGCCGTCGAATTTTTTTTTCATTTTCAACCCTTACCAACGACCACCGCCATCATGGAATTAAGCAAATTAACATTGGTACATTTTTAGAAATACGTAGGACATGGATGCTATCAATATCTGACGCGTTCGAGTATGTCCATGTAACTGTTTTTTAACGTTTTTGAAAAAATATAACAGCTTGCTTTACCGATGAAAAGTTATATATTGAATGGAATTTTTTATTTTCATCATCTAAGCTTTGCAAACCAATAGGTCTCCATGACGCTCGAGTAAATCCCGATTTAGCTTCGTGGTCTCCTCTTCTGATGGTGGCTTGTATACCCGGACGACAAAAAATTTAATCGATGATGCTGGAAAAAATGGCAATGGAATCAAATATTGAAATAACTGCCAGTATCGCTGAGTAATTATGTTTCAATATCCGGTGCAGAGGGCTATCGTACAAAAACGATGGATTGATTAAAAATCACAATAATTGTTATGACGGGTGAAATTCGCGAAAGCTTGAATTCATCAAGGTATAGAACAATAAAAATGTTTGTTTATCATTTACGCAAAAAAGACTTACTCATTGACGTTCTTGATTTTCCGACTGGAGATTGAATTCATTTTGGTCGTTGTTCGTGATCGGATAGGCGGATACACTTAATTCTACAATAACTTTATTCATTGATACTGCTATCTGAAAAAAAGATTGCTGGGCATTAACGGTGTTTTCAAAAACAAAATTCATTGAAATCGACGGTAACTCGAGGTTATAATATCCTTTTTATACGTGAAACAGCATGCCACTGAAGATCAAAGCGACCATTGTTATCGAATAAATATCTTTGGAACGAAAAACTCGATCGGGTCAAAATATAATACTTAGCTGCATCATAACAATACAAAGACAATGTGCTGAAAGATCTTTCGAATTGAAAGTGAAAACAAAGGGTATAGCCGGGCTTCAATGGCGAATCTGCCCCCGCGACCTTCTCAATTTATATTAGGAAGATCGATTAGCCATTGAATTAAAATAATTCAGCCATGCTTTTGGCTCTTTATTTTGAGCTGTTTTTGATATTTTGTGACAAACACTTTTTTCGATTTTATTTTTTTCCATAGTGAAAACCAAAATTTTTGAATGATGATTTTTTCTCTCGATTCTTTGCTAATGAAGAAATAGATGTAGATATTATTTTTTCATGAATTTCAGCTAAAAAATGGATTCTCAGAAAAATGATAAAACTATAGTCATTTGTTTCTCGGTGTTTCAAGTGTCCACTACCTTTTTTTGATATGAAATGGCTTTTTTGCTTCCTAATACCATGGACATTTTTCACGTTTTTGAAATTGGTGGAACATTATGAAGAAATATAAAGACAGCTCAGAGCAGGTGCTTTTGAGCGTTTGTTCTTTTGTGGAGCAATGGGGTTATCACCTAAAAATTTTGTAAAGGACCTGACATTTTATTCGGACGTGTAGTAACCCTGCGCCCTGACATTGCTAAGTGGAAAAGAGGAATGGTAACAGGAATACATCGACTATAACCTCAAATAAAATACTGTAAAATGGTATACAGATGATTATCAAACCTCTACAGGCCGACACCCGGTGGCTCAGAGGTAGCGCTCTGGCCTGTGATGCCGGTGGTCCTGGGTTCGAATCCCGGCGAGGGCATGGACGTTGTGAAAAGTCTTGGTGGTGGTGTGGCGTCCGCACATCGCAAAGAACTCGAAAAAACTACGGATACTGGGAACATAGCATTAATTGTTGACCCCATTTATGGTTGTGTGAGAATTAAAAGAAAAAAAACCTCTACAGGAGATAGCACTGAAATAAACAGGGCAAGTACCAAGTGTGCGCTGTCGCTAAGGTACTGGATGAGTGTCTTTCAAGCGGTAATCTTAGCTATTGGGTTTTCTGAATATAAATCTAGAAAAAAAACTCTCAGAAGCGCGGTATCGCCATTCACTCAGATAATCAAGCTGCTATCAAAGCACTGAGCCCCTACGTCCTCGACTCAAAAATAATTTTTGGGGTGTCGTAACAAACTCAATGAGACCGGCCAGAAAATAAGGTCTTTTAGTCTGAGTTCCCGGCCATTCAGAAATCAACGGAAACCCTTGCCAAAGAGGGCGCACGAATGCCATTCATTGGCCCAGAACCCTTTTGTGGTAAAGGTAAATGTACCTGGAGAAGGAGAATGCGAAAGGGAAAAACTCTGGCGAAATCTTCCTTCGGAACTCTGAAACAACAAGATCCAAAAGGTATCTGGATATTGGTAAGAAACAATTACAACTCCACACGAGCTTTCTTACAGGACAATGCCGCCTCAAGAAGCACCTGTTGAGGATGGGATTATCGGACACTGACGAGTGTAGGTTCTGTGGGGAGAAGGAAGAAATCCTCATTCACTTAGTCACGGAATGCTTTGCCATTGCGAGCCTAAGTTGAGAATGCTTTGGAAGAGAAACTTGTAGGAGTGAGGAATTAGCCACGTTGAAGTCTTCACAGTTATTGGATTTCATCAGATCTCTTGAACTGAAAAGCGAGAAGGAAAGGGTGTGCTGAGAACAGATCTGTGAGGGGGCACAATAGACCATGAGGTCGCAGTGAACTGTAACCCCTTTTTCATAAATATAACTAACCCTACGCCCTACAAACGTAGTGAACGGATTCGTCGAAATTAGGCTTTTTCTTGCAACGCCTGTACAAAAATTATTCAGTTTCTGATTAAGTGGAATATCATGATTTTCCTTTTTCATCAACGACAGCAGATTCAAAATAAGGTTAAAAAACGTCGTCTTTTCCATCAAGTAAGCCTCAGAATCATAGAGAAAAGCGTGGTGCTAAGGTGAAATCCTCCCAGAAGAAGCAGAAATAAGGAAATGAAAGAATTCTCAATGAGGCCGACCCGGGGGCATTTAAAACGCATAAGAAAAATATTGGAATGAAGTTGGACAGATCTAAGGAATCAGCTTCTTCTGGGAATAAAACTTTAATAATTCTTGAAGTTTTCTTCTCGCTGTCAGCAAACTTTTAAATAATTCTGGTTTTTATATGCGTCAGAAATCGGGAAGACAGAGGGAAAGTTGCGACTTGAAACTGACAGCATTATGTTGGATTTCATTTTTTTATTTCAGTGTTTTCGTTTTGTTTGGTCGACTTGGGACCAGGCTGAAGAAACAAACAACAACTCGGTCACTAGGATATATGAATTTTACAGTAACAGGATAACACTGTACTTTAGGTCGATATAATATTTTTCCGCAGACCTAAAAATGAAAGGTGATTTTAATGTGTACTGAAATCAGCATTAATGACTCATTTTAATGTTCTGGTATTTTAATGTGCAATCCCGTACACAAAGTATTCAGAAGTACTACCAGAAATGTCAGAAGTCTACTGAAAGATAGAAACATAAAAATTTGTTTGTCAAAGGTATGTCTTGTGCAAATATGAATTATTTTAATCAAGTGTTTATACACATTACATATTGAGACTAATGGTCTCGAACTATTAAAGCGTTCGCTCCACTAACGCGTTAAAATATCTTGACCATAAGTCGCTGTATTTTATAACCTAGTTGATTAAATGAATATAAATGCTTCCAAATTTGCTTTCATAAGTTCATAAATAAAAGAGATTAATGTTAAATATATTTTTTCGTCGATCTCAAAATAAAAGGTGATTCCAATGTGTACGAAATTGATCATTTACCACCCATTTAAATGCTCAATTTTTTGCTAATTCAATGTGCAATCCTCATGGCAACCGTTCACAAAGTATTAAGAAGCTCTACGAGAAATGTCAAAACTCTACTGGAACATAAATATATAGAAATTTTATTATGTCAAATGTAAGTCTAGAGCAAAATGGGAATGTATTTCAATCAAGAATTCACACACAATTCATATTGAGGACGTCGGAAAAATATTGTAATCAACTCGGTTATTAATCGAGCGATTAATGGTCTCGAACTATTAAAATATCTTGACCTTTAGTCGCTGTCGTTAATAACCTAGTCGATTAAATAACTATTCCGTCGACCTTGAATTAAAAGGTGATTTCAATGTGTAAAAAATTTAACATGAATGATCCATTTTAATGTGCAATTTCCATGGAGGAAGTATTAAAAGGACTTACATGGAATATATCACAATTTTCAAATCTTAAGTTTATCTTTGGCACTCGAAACGATTAAATAACAGTTTTTATATTTGATGCTGTAAATTATTTCATATACAAAAATAACACAGTGCATATTGCTTCTTCGTAGCAGAGATTGTATGTTAAATTCTTCCAGAAAGTAATATGTAACCGTTAGGTAATGGTATACCTACAATATGTTTTTTAAAGAACAAATATCTACAAAACGTTTTCTGGACCTTCTCTATAAAATTGCTATTGCTACTAGCTTCAGGAGCCCATTTAGTCAAGATGCGTATTCAAGGTTTGGCCTTACTGAGCAATTATACAATCTAATTGTTGTATGAACACTGTCCAGGATTTCTGATTACTAATCCGAGAACTTTATACGACTTGTTAACAATTTCTATGTAATGATCACCAAACTTCATATTTGCCTGTAGATGCACCCTGAGTTCTTTACATTTGGTTTAGGTCTTTCTGCAATCCCTCACTATCATTAAGTGTCCGAAAAGTTTAAAAAGCTTGAAGTCGTCTGCGAAAATGAGACAGAAGCAGAATCTCAAACACTTGGCCAGGCAATTAACAAAAATCAAAAACAAAATATGGGTATATTCATTTCATAGAAAATCAAAATGTAAGTGTTGAGTGTTGGATTTCAATATGTAGGTTAATGAGACCATGATTAGACACCGAATATTGATCGCATTTTTAAAATTAGTGCTTGTAACATCAATAGAAATAGAGAACAGACCATAGAGATAGAATAGAGAAGAGACGCTATGACATGCAATTGTGTAAGGAAAAATGGAACCACTGGGCGGGGCTTATATATAACCAATATGGCTGAAAGTTCAGGGTTGAATTAAGTTGCCAGTTTTTTCTGTTTATGAATTTCACCCAAAAAATACGACGTGTTGGGTCTTTAGGAATCCTGTTCAAATAAGGTCAATTGAATATCAAATAAACAATTTTTCTTCAGGCGATAATATGCACATATTAAAAGATATCAGATTACCAAGACATACTAGCAAAAATTTCGAATGCGGATCTGTTCAGTACTCATCCCTACCTGTGATATGTTTTTCCTCTAATTTTTTTCTTATCTGTCCCTTCTCTGCTTGTAGAAAGCCATACAGCACACGATACCATTTTATTATTGTTTATTAAGCACAAGAAATCTCAATTTAACTTGAAAAAGGTACAAAAATCACTATTTTTAGAAAAAATTCAATGATTGTCAAAATTCGACGTATAGTAGTAATATGGCGGATCTGATACCACTTTCATTTCATTGATAGCAACTCTATACTATTCTATCTCTATGGAACAGACAGATTGAAAAGTGTCAACTGACAAGTTAAGGAGAGTCAATTGATCAAAAATTTTGTCAATCGACCGATTATAAGTGTGAATTGACAGATAAATGCTCAGTTGCAGGAACGTCCATTAAAATTTAAAGCTCCATTAAACCCTTAATCCTCCATTAGTTCCTTGTAATAATGGAGGATTAAGAGTTTAATGGACCTTTAAATTTTAATGGACGTTCCTGCAACTGACAGTAAATCTTTCAATTGACAGATTTTTATTTCATTGCAGTGGCACTGATACGCCGTCGTACTTAACAGCTTTTGGCGTCATGGCATGGCTTTTTCAATTTTAATCCTCGGATATCATAAGAAATAGGAACTCATTCGACACAGAACTCAAAGCAGCACAAAATTCAACAATACACTCCATCAAGTGCTCGGAACTGTTCAGAAATAGAAGGGGATAGATGAATAATTTCGAAACTTTCTACGCACTTCAATCCTTTATCGATGTAATTGGAAGGAGAGGGTTGCAAAGAAGCCGCATCAGAATTTCTAAGGCGGGAAAACCTGACTTTAACTCGGGGCGAATGGTATTTCCTTGTACGAGTGTGAAACTGAAGTTCCCGAAGAGTTATTTTTAGTTTCAATTGTTACTTGGAAAACTTTGCTACGTCTCTATGTATAGGCGCCTGTGACCGAGAATCAATTGTACTTTATAGTTTCAACAAGTTTTACTGTTTCGGGTTTTAAGATTTCGCGAAATTATTCTTGAATTATAATTACAGTCTTCTAAACGAATATGATCGCAGACTTGAAAACGTTTGAGAAACATAATTCTGAGTATAATTCAAAGTTTGTTACCATCAATTCTAGAACGAAAAAAGAAGGTTTTATTCTTTTTATTTATTCATTAAACACTGGTACTGGAGTCTTGAACATAACCAAAAAATTAAAAATTTTGACGTCGTTTCTTTCGATTTTATGGATCGATTCTTTCGAATTTGGTTTAAGATTTGATAAAAAAATTTGAATTCATAAATGAATAGAATAAAACCAATACCAGGTATTTTAATCTGAATGAACATTTTCCCAATATGAACCAGCCCCCAAAAAATCAAAGTTAAACAAAAAATTCCAGAAAATAAAGAAAAATACCAAGGTTCGAAAGTTCAACAACAGCAGCAAGAACGGACGCATCCGGTAGCTTCGGTTTTATTTATAAGGGTAGAATGAAACTAAAATGGACTATGACATTATCAATTGAATTATGGTTCTTCCAATAAGAATACGTGAATAGGCATTGTCAAAAAAAGTTTGAAATCTGTTATAAGTTTCGAAACTAAGTTCTACTCAAGAGTTATTTTTCAAAATTGTGTAAGAATTTAGTTTTCATTAAATTTGGCCCATATTTTCATATCACTTCTTCAAATTGACCAGGTTAATCTTAAAGATATGGAAAAACTTAATGGAGCTACTTAACCGATTTGACGCGTTTACTAATGTTACGTCCGATAGCTCAGTTTGTTTTGAGAGAAATGTAGACTGCATACTTTATCCCGGTTTGAAGTCTGAGCAATAGCGAAATTTACAATCGAATAGTAACAAACAATAAACAAACAGAATGAAATATTTGTGCCATCAGACCGATCTCGAAGCGTCCCCAAGGATGTCATTTTAATGTTGTGATGGCGACTTTCTTCGGATTGCAATTTAATACGAATTTGTATTCCAGATATGAAGCTTTCTGTATCTGGTTATAACACAACAACTTTTCTTTATTTCCTCGGGCGCCAATTGCGATGGGTTTTATAAGGTCGCAATTCCTTATGTCGCTCACAGTGGTTTACCCCTGGGTAGCCTTTCCACAGTTGGAGATGGGTTCAGTTCAATCTTGGGTTTGAGCGATTGATATGTGCTAGTTTCTTTCACTAATTATTATCACTGGTGTATTAAATGAAAAGCCTTCGACGAGACACACTATATTCCACAATATTTACACTATATTACACAACTTATTACACAATATTACAGTGTATTCCAAAATGACTGTACAACTTCTACAAATACAATTCAGTTACAATTAAATGTATTAATGCACAGCAAATTGAAGGAATGACGGTACGGGAAGGATTCAAGCGAGGTGAGCAGGCGGCGTAGGTTAAGTGTCAGATAACAATTGATGCAGATAAGCAGCGAGTAGGCGAGATGGGCAATTATAAATCGGTTATGTGAGCAAGCGTGAAAAGCATACAATGAGGTGTGCGTGATGTGGTTAAGACTATGTACAATTCGGTAATCTACCCTGTGCTACCGCTATGGGGCGTGCCCCTCCACGGATGTATTCCAACTCGACCAACGAGCCTTACGGACGAGATTCTATCACCCCCGGTTTCGGATCTAGAGTATGGATCGGTGCAAGTAACAGAGTTAAACTCTGGCTAAATCGGAAGGGATCGTCGGACACTAAATCGGCAGTGACGGAACGATCGCCCTTCTCAAGATCAGTAGTTCTGCTCGGTGGTTCCAAATAAGAGTTCCGGACCAGGATGTATGTCGGCGCATCCACCAAAATGAAAATCGGGAAAACTTAGCGGGAATAACCCTGCGAGAAGTTAATAACTCGCGAGAGGTCGAGAAAGGTCTACCACTTCACTCGAGATGAGGAGGTCTACTCGGTGGTTCCAAATAAGAGAACTCGCAATAAGGAACCCGACGAATAGTCTCCACTCGAAGAAGTGGACCTAAAACACGACTCCGGAACAGGATGTATGTCGGCGCATCCACCAAAATGAAACTCGGAGAAATTTAGCGGGAACGAGCTTGCAAGAAGGCAATAATCCTCGAAAGGTGGAAAACGATCTACTACTTCACTCAAGATGAGGAGTTCTACTCGGTGGTTCCAAATAAGAGAACTCACAATAAGGAACCCGACGAATAGTCTCCAAGGAGTTTTGCCCGGTGGTCCCAAATAAGAGAACTCGCAATAAGGGACCCTACGCACAAACTCCGCTTCAGAGAGAGGATGTAGGTCGGCGCATCCACCAAAATGAAACTCGGAAAAATTCAGCGGGAACGAGCTCGCAAGAAAGCGATAATCCTCGAAAAGTGGAGAAAGATCTACTTCTTCACTCAAGATGAGGAGTTCTACTCGGTGGTTCCAAATAAGAGAACTCGCAATAAGGAACCCGACGAATAGTCTCCAAGGAGTTTTGCCCGGTGGTCCCAAATAAGAGAACTCGCAATAAGGGACCCTACGCACAAAACTCCGCTTGAGAGACGATGGAATATCG
Source organism: Propylea japonica (assembly GCA_013421045.1). Taxonomy (NCBI): domain Eukaryota; kingdom Metazoa; phylum Arthropoda; class Insecta; order Coleoptera; family Coccinellidae; genus Propylea; species Propylea japonica. The sequence goes on from CM024241.1 coordinate 90,753,300, forward strand.
ACCCAATGATAGCTCCAACCTCAGGTTCTTGATATTGAATGACGGAAAAGAAAATCACAAAAAGAAATAATCGGATTAACACGTGGAGATTTCGAAAACTAAAGATCGAACACCGGGGAATGACGTCTCGGTCGCGAACTGGTATGATACGAAATCTGCGGTCTCGTCTTACGTTCGCGTAGCACAGGAAAAATCACCGACGGCACGGGAAGTGAAATAATGACGGGTCTTACCAATCCTTAGGATTTCACTGTTTCACACACACACTACGGTTAGAACCAAAATTAATATTCACAATGAAAAAGAAAATAAACTAAATATCTCGGAGAAAACGGTTAAAGAAAATAAGGATAAATTCGGAAACTAAAATGAAATTCGGAATCGGTCACTTGAATAAATCAAAAGTATGCGGAAAATTCTCAAGACTTCTTACAACTCGAAGGTACCGGTAATGAATGCCCACTTCCCTGACGACGTCGTACTTATTGGTTCGGTTGGAGGGGGAACATTTCGCGACTCGAACTCTGCAGCGTGCCTGTTAAAAACAACCGACAACATTCAAAAAAACACATATGGTAGAGATAAGATACTCCGCGGTGTCGTACGGATGTTTTTATACATAGGCTGGGTTTCTAAATTGAATCGTTAGATTTTCACGATATGAATTGGAAATAATTATTGATGGAATTGTGAAACTGTATTGAATTATTCCGAAAGAAATAAGTAACGAGTTTCACTTCGTTACACACCCCCTCCACTTCTAAGAAAAAAACGACGGGTTTTTTATATGTCACTACCCCCTGCTGCCTCGCTATCCCGCATTTATTGGCATAAGGCCAGTATAACCCCCGGATGGATCTCCAAAGGCCGTAGTTGAAAGTTGGACATTGGTCGCAGAAGTTCACACTGGACCCCAATGGATCGTGTCCGTGGTTGGTCAGGCCTTGTCTCCCGACTGGTACTTTCTCTGGCACTCGACGGCTCTTCTAGCGCCCTCTCTGGTGTTCTAGTCATTTGGGACGCTACTGGGCAGGGACATTGTCTGGACATAATCTCCAACCGGCCACAGCTGGAACAGAACAGCTCTATTCTGAAACTCAAAAGTATTAGCGACTTTTCATCGGAAACCTACGACCAAAAATAACCTACTCCAAAATTCAAATTACGGACGGTACGGTTTCACTCCCGTGGATTCCAGATCCGCTTCGTGGTTGCTGCATGTTTTTAACTCTATGCCCTTGGACTTCCCGCGGCGGTTGACTGCTCGCCGTTCTGTTCACTTTCGCGGAACGGTTTCAAGTCTTTCACGTGTATGTGACGAAGGTATTTACCCGACGTGTCTTTCAAGTCGTAAACAACGGGAGATATGACTTTGGTAACGGTGTAAGGACCTGAATATTTCGGCGCTAACTTAGACGCAAAACTATCCGCCGCTGATGACAATGGGTGTTCCCGGCGCAAAACTTTATCACCCACTCGGCACGACCAATCTCTCCTCCGGAGATTATAATATCGGCTCTGCTGATTGAATGCTCGTTCTAACTGCAGTCTGACGAGCTCCCGCGTTTCCTTAAGTCGCTTAAGGCGATCTGCGTACTGGTCAACCCCGTGGACCGGTGATTCTTCAGCTGAGTCCTCCACGTCACCTCCCTTTCCTGCAATCCGACGGCTTGTTTCTGGGGAGTGCACCTCCCGACCGAAATTTAGGAATGCCGGGGTGAATCCGGTGGACTCGTGCTTGGCGGAGTTCAACGCAAAGGTTAGTTCCCCAAGGTGCTCATCCCAGGACCGGTGGTCACGCTCGCAGAACTGTGCTATCATAGTTTTGATAGTTCTGTTGGCTCTCTCTACTGGGTTGCACTGGGGCGAGTAAACCGGAGCAAACCTATGGTGGATACCCAAACTCTTCAGGTTACCCTTAAACAGGCGTCCATCGTATTGTGACCCTTTGTCACTAATCACGGTTCTAGGACATCCAAACTTCAGTACCACCAGATCGTAAAACGCCTGAAACACTCCCTTGCCTGTGGCTGCCCGGAGAGGTTTGCACTCTATCCATTTTGAAAAGCGGTCTTGGAACATCACAAGGAAGGTATTACCCTTTTTGGAGCGAGGCAATGGGCCGATCAAATCCGTACTTACGGTATGCCATGGCTCGCTGATACGATACGGTTGCATCTTTCCCGAGGGTTTCCGTTGGCAGACCTTATATCTCTGGCATTGCCGGCACCTTCGTACGTATTGAGCCACTTCACGAAACATCCCCGGCCAGTAATAGTTTTGGGCCACCCGAGATATGGTCTTTGCGACTCCCAAGTGGCCAGCAACTGGCTCATCATGATTCTCCCGCAATATTGACTGCCGATCTTCGGTTGGGACGCACAGTTTCCATGGTTTACCCATCTCGGGTTCCGTGAAATCGTCGGACCTCCAGAAATGCCGGTACAACCTTCCTTCTTGTATCTGATAATCCGGGAAGTCAGAGGGTTGCTTTGAAACCTCCTGAAATTTCTTGACATACCATGGGCATGTTATCGCGTTCTCAGCCACACACACCTGTTCCTCGTACGGTAGGGGATCTCTTGACAAGCGTCCGCCACTCGGTTCAGGGCACCTCTTCTATACTTGATCTCGAAATCATACTGTTGCAGAAAGACGCACCACCTGGCGATCCGGCCTGAGGGGGACTTTATGGACTGCAGCCAACGCAAACTCATGTGGTCGGTGATCACGGTAAACCGATATCCTTCTACATACGGCCTCATTTTATCTATGGCCCACACGATCGCCAAACATTCTTTTTCGGTCACTGAATAGTTTTTCTCCGCCCCATTCAGGGTACGACTGGCGTAGGCAATGACCCTTTCGCGGCCATCCCGGACCTGCGTCAAGGCAGCCCCGAGACCGTTCTCCGATGCATCAGTCTGCAAGGTAAACGGTTGAGAAAAATCCGGACAGGCCAACACCGGTGACTCAGTGAGCTTCCTCTTCAAGGCGTCGAACGCCTGCTGTTGCTCGTTTTCCCACTTCCACCTTTGCTTTTTCTTCAGCAGCAGGGTGAGTGGCGTAACTATTCTTCTGTACCAGCTCGCCACTCCCAGGAATCGGCGAAGCTCACGCACGTTCCTTGGTGGTTTCATAGAGTTTATAGCGGCAACCTTGTCGGGGTCTGTGGCAATTCCGTCTTCGGTAATCACATGTCCTAGGTACTTTAGGGAACTCCTCACGAACTCACATTTGTCCGGGTTAATTCTCAGGTTTGCCTCCCGGAGGCGACGAAACACTATCCGCAAGTTCGCAAGGTGTTCCTCAAGAGTCTCTCCCAGGACCACTATATCATCCAGATAGGCGAAGGCAATCGGATCCAACTCAGGACCGATGACTCGGTCCAAGAGTCTCTGGAATGTGGCACCGGCGGAATGAAGGCCAAACGGCATAACCCTAAATTGGAACAGGCCCCTCCCAGGCACAGCAAAAGCGGTGATGGGTTTGCTCTCTTCCGTGAGGGGAATTTGCCAATACCCCTGTTTTAAATCTAAAGTAGAGATGTACTTGGCTCGCCTAAGTTTATCTAATATTCCGGAAATATACGGTAAGGGGTATGCGTCCTTGATGGAGACCTCATTTACCGCACGAAAATCAATGCAAAACCTGGGATTCCCATTAGCTTTATTCACAATAACGACACAGGAACTCCACGGTGAATTCGAGGGTTCTATAATACCCTCCTCTAGCATTCGGTCAATTTCCTGATTAATTATTTCTTGCTTCTTGGGGTTACACGGACGGTATCTCTGTTTGATCGGTTCAGTCCCAGGTTTGATCTTAATCTCGTGTTGTGCCATTTTTGTGAGCCCCCGTATTTCACTTGCGAGTTCTTCCTCTAGGAATGTTTGCAGTACCCTCTCTTCTTGTCGGTTCAAAGAACTGATTGAGGAGTAAGCAGCATACCGGGCGGTTGAACGCTCCTCTCCAGCAACTCGTCTTCAAGGTAACATTGTGCACTACGGAAATCAATTCTAAAATCGTACGAAGCCAAGAGGTCCATTCCCAGTACCAAATCTATCGGTAAATGGGGCACCAAATATAGACGGGATTTGATTTCTTTTCCCCCAAATCGTACCATGGGCTCGTAAACTTCTTCCACGGTGATCGAATTTCCGTCGGCTACGGTGGCTACCATGTCCGAGATTTCTGCCGGACGGAACCCTGCTTCTCGACAATATTTGCTGCCTTGTTACTCAAAAAGACTTAGATGCTCCGGTATCCAGAAGGGCTCTTACGGACTGCTTCCCGATGCGAGCAGCGATAATTGGCCGGTTATCTCGCGGGTGTGTTGGTTCTTTAATTGGGGACGCTGTCGAGCGGAACGGTCTCCTCCCCGTGAGGCAGTTCCGACCTAGTTTTCCGAACACCGACAATCTCGGGACATCACCCCTTGCTTCCCACAGCGGGAGCAAAACAACTTCGGCATTGACCGGCACTCCCGTCGCATGTGTCCGACTTTCCCACATCGCCAGCACTGAGGTCCGTCAGGTATTGTATCCGCGAAACGAACAGTTCTCGCGTCGCGACGCGGTGGGTCACTAGGCTGGGCCCGAGTTGAGTTGGGCTCCCCATTCGGTGCCGCACTTTTGACCAGAGGTGGTGGCCTTGGCGGACTCGCAGGTGATTTTATGCCTTCCGACACTTTGGGTGGCTGAGACTCGACAGTGAGCGTCTGTGAAAGTCTTCGGCGGGGATTTTCATACAAGAGGTGAGGGTCATCGATCAGCCCCTTACGGGCTGGAGGCGGAGTGAACTGATCGGTGTGCCATTGGACCAACTCAAATACCTTTCCTTTCGCCAATAGTTCGGGATAACTTTTGGTTTCTTGGAAAGCCAGCGCCCTCTGCAAATCCGGCAAAAGACGTTTCCTGATCATAGCCACCTGTTCTTCTTCGGAGGGTCTTTTGGTGGTCAACTTCAAGAAGAGGTTCTGCATCCTCGTGACGAAGAGCAACAGTTTTTCGCCATCTCCTTGGGTTCGTTTCCTTATTTCGTCGAGTAGAGTCTCCTCGTAGTCCAGAGGAAGGAAGGCTTCACGTAGCTGTTCCTTGAAGTCCTCCCAATCTCTAAACGAGCCCCTCCTAGGAATGTACCAATCTCTCGCGTCCCCTCGCAATAACTCAAAGATCGACTCGAAAAGACATTGTCGGGTAACTCTGCGAGTCTCGGCAAGTTGTTCGACCTCCTGCAGGAAAGCGTTCACGCTGGTCGTTCCTTCGAAATGTATATTCCACTTATATACAGGTATAGATGGCTGACATGTAGGAGGACTCGACGACCTGAGCGTGCCGGTTCGGTCATCTGGTACGTTTCGATTCCTTTGCTCTCCATCCGATCGACCGGGGTTGACTTGACTTCCCATATTCGTATGAGCTACATCCACTTCGTCAGCTCGCGCGGAATCCAAATATGGAAAGGAGATCCGCCGAGTTGACTCGGCCGCTACCATTCGATGGTTTCTTTGCATGATCGATCCGGATGTTCCACGTCTACTTAGGACCCAGGGGCTTGTAAAGTTCAAACGTCGGCGAACAGCTTCACAAGCCCTATTATGTAGCTGCCGAAAGAAACCCATCGACAGAACTTTCTCCTGGCTTTCCGGCAGTGGAACCTCAGTTTGATTCGGTCGTGTACGGTTTCCCGCAACTTCTGACTCTAGAGCGGTGCTGGTCGGAACCCTAGCGCCTCCTATGAAGGTGTCTACGGCCTCGGAACTCGCAGTTTGCTGGTCTCCCGGTAAGGGATCTTCTAAGGAAATGAGCCGTTCATCACTGCACGGTCTCGGGACTTCGCCCAACGGTGCGTTCAAACTACCTCTCGCTTTGGCCAAGATTACGGCGTCTCTCAGCATCTCGTCTGTTTGGCTCCACAATTCCGCCAGTTCGCCGGCTCTCTCCTCTTCCGCCGCTGTCGTCGGTTTTATCTGACTGAGACGGTTCTGCAAATGGGCCAACCTACTCCTGATACGTGACTCCTCGTTCGCCACGTTATCCTCATCGAACTCTTGCACCTGTTCTACCAAACTCCTTAGGATTCGGCTGACATCGTCTAACTCCTCCTCCATGTCCCTTTCAATGACACAGAACTGCACGTTCTGCGACAACAGTTTTCGCAACTCCATGCGGTTTTCCTGGACGGTTCTGCCGGCTCGACGACCGCGAGCCTCCAACTCCCAAATCAACTCCTCCGCTCTCAATCTGTTTACTTCCATTGTCACCGGGACAAACGTTCTTCCTGAATACTCTCTGAATCTCCTCCGACCAGTCCTAATTGAAAGAAACGGTCCCTGCTCGGGCGCCAATTTGTGATGGCGACTTTCTTCGGATTGCAATTTAATACGAATTTGAATTCCAGATATGAAGCTTTCTGTATCTGGTTATAACACAACAACTTTTCTTTATTTCCTCGGGCGCCAATTGCGATGGGTTTTATAAGGTCGCAATTCCTTATGTCGCTCACAGTGGTTTACCCCTGGGTAGCCTTTCCACAGTTGGAGATGGGTTCAATTCAATCTTGGGTGTGAGCGATTGATATGTGCTAGTTTCTTTCACTAATTATTATCACTGGTGTATTAAATGAAAAGCCTTCGACGAGACACACTATATTCCACAATATTTACACTATATTACACAACTTATTACACAATATTACAGTGTATTCCAAAATGACTGTACAACTTCTACAAATACAATTCAGTTACAATTAAATGTATTAATGCACAGCAAATTGAATGAATGACGGTACGGGAAGGATTCAAGCGAGGTGAGCAGGCGGCGTAGGTTAAGTGTCAGATAACAATTGATGCAGATAAGCAGCGAGTAGGCGAGATGGGCAATTATAAATCGGTTATGTGAGCAAGCGTGAAAAGCATACAATGAGGTGTGCGTGATGTGGTTAAGACTATGTACAATTCGGTAATCTACCCTGTGCTACCGCTATGGGGCGTGCCCCTCCACGGATGTATTCCAACTCGACCAACGAGCCTTACGGACGAGATTCTATCACCCCCGGTTTCGGATCTAGGGTATGGATCGGTGCAAGTAACAGAGTTAAACTCTGGCTAAATCGGAAGGGATCGTCGGACACTAAATCGGCAGTGACGGAACGATCGCCCTTCTCAAGATCAGTAGTTCTGCTCGGTGGTTCCAAATAAGAGTTCCGGACCAGGATGTATGTCGGCGCATCCACCAAAATGAAAATCGGGAAAACTTAGCGGGAATAACCCTGCGAGAAGTTAATAACTCGCGAGAGGTCGAGAAAGGTCTACCACTTCACTCGAGATGAGGAGGTCTACTCGGTGGTTCCAAATAAGAGAACTCGCAATAAGGAACCCGACGAATAGTCTCCACTCGAAGAAGTGGACCTAAAACACGACTCCGGAACAGGATGTATGTCGGCGCATCCACCAAAATGAAACTCGGAGAAATTTAGCGGGAACGAGCTTGCAAGAAGGCAATAATCCTCGAAAGGTGGAGAACGATCTACTACTTCACTCAAGATGAGGAGTTCTACTCGGTGGTTCCAAATAAGAGAACTCACAATAAGGAACCCGACGAATAGTCTCCAAGGAGTTTTGCCCGGTGGTCCCAAATAAGAGAACTCGCAATAAGGGACCCTACGCACAAACTCCGCTTCAGAGAGAGGATGTAGGTCGGCGCATCCACCAAAATGAAACTCGGAAAAATTCAGCGGGAACGAGCTCGCAAGAAAGCGATAATCCTCGAAAGTGGAGAAAGATCTACTTCTTCACTCAAGATGAGGAGTTCTACTCGGTGGTTCCAAATAAGAGAACTCGCAATAAGGAACCCGACGAGTAGTCTCCAAGGAGTTTTGCCCGGTGGTCCCAAATAAGAGAACTCGCAATAAGGGACCCTACGCACAAACTCCGCTTGAGAGAGAGGATGTAGGTCGGCGCATCCACCAAAATGAAACTCGGAAAAATTCAGCGGGAACGAGCTCGCAAGAAAGCGATAATCCTCGAAAAGTGGAGAAAGATCTACTTCTTCACTCAAGATGAGGAGTTCTACTCGGTGGTTCCAAATAAGAGAATTCGCAATAAGGAACCCGACGAGTAGTCTCCAAGGAGTTTTGTCCGGTGGTCCCAAATAAGAGAACTCGCAATAAGGGACCCTACGCACAAACTCCGCTTGAGAGAGAGGATGTAGGTCGGCGCCTCCACCAAAATGAAACTCGGAGCAATTTAGCGTTAACAGACTTGCAAGAAGGCAATCACTCGCGAGAGGTTGAGAAGGGTCTACCACTTCACTCAAGATGAGGAGTTCTACTCGGTGGTTCCAAATAAGAGAACTCGCAATAAGGAACCCGACGAATAGTCTCCAAGGAGTTTTGCCCGGTGGTCCCAAATAAGAGAACTCGCAATAAGGGACCCTACGCACAAAACTCCGCTTGAGAGACGATGGAATATCGAACCAATGATAGCTCCAACCTCAGGTTCTTGATATTGAATGACGGAAAAGAAAATCACAAAAAGAAATAATCGGATTAACACGTGGAGATTTCGAAAACTAAAGATCGAACACCGGGGAATGACGTCTCGTTCGCGAACAGGTATGATACGAAATCTGCGGTCTCGTCTTACGTTCGCGTAGCACAGGAAAAATCACCGACGGCACGGGAAGTGAAATAATGACGGGTCTTACCAATCCTTAGGATTTCACTGTTTCACACACACACTACGGTTAGAACCAAAATTAATATTCACAATGAAAAAGAAAATAAACTAAATATCTCGGAGAAAACGGTTAAAGAAATAAGGATAAATTCGGAAACTAAAATGAAATTCGGAATCGGCACTTGAATAAATCAAAAGTATGCGGAAAATTCTCAAGACTTCTTACAACTCGAAGGTACCGGTAATGAATGCCCACTTCCCTGACGACGTCGTACTTATTGGTTCGGTTGGAGGGGGAACATTTCGCGACTCGAACTCTGCAGCGTGCCTGTTAAAAACAACCGACAACATTCAAAAAAACACATATGGTAGAGATAAGATACTCCGCGGTGTCGTACGGATGTTTTTATACATAGGCTGGGTTTCTAAATTGAATCGTTAGATTTTCACGATATGAATTGGAAATAATTACTTGATGGAATTGTGAAACTGTATTGAATTATTCCGGAAAGAAATAAGTAACGAGTTTCACTTCGTTACAATGTTCATATGGACGATTTTGAAAATGTCTTCAAGATGTCCCGAGTTGTTGAAATATCTCAATGTCTTTCGGAAGTCTCCCAACATTTGCAGGACATCTCCAAGATGTCGCGAACGTCTTAGGGTGGACCTTCTGAAGACGTCTTTGAGATACTTTTGTGCTAATGGAAAGCGCCAAAAAATTAGATTTGATTGACAAACCGTGTGAAGTATAATGAAACTTAACGAAGATTAGGAAATAACAGTACTAATCTTCTCGAGCAATCAATTCTGATTCTCAATAAGTCATTTTCCACCACATCTGACAAAACTTCCCAATAGAGCCCTTCATCATAGTTGAAATGCTTCGGAGATTTCTAATTTCAACGGCAACGAAGGACGAAACATCCCCAAGGAGGTCAGTTTTGATTTTAAATATAAGTTAGGAAGAAGTACTGATATTTACAATGGAAATTCACAGATATCAGGAACGTTTTTAGTTGGACGTTCGAAAGACGGTTCGACGTTCGAAAGGATGTCGTTTTGATGTCCATATGGACGTTTTGCAGACGTCTTCAAGATGTTCCGATAATGTTACAATGGACGTCCACAAAACGTCTTCTGGAACTTTTTCAAATTTTTGCAGGGCGTCTTTGAGATACCACGAACGTCTTTACTTAGGACGTTCTGAAGAAGTCTTTAAGATGCTTTTGTGCTGTCTGTAAAGATCTCTAAAACTTGATTTGATTGACAAACCTCCTAAAGATATAAAGGAGTTCGACGAATTTTAGGAAAAAATTATCTTAGGCAATACTGATTCTCAATAAGTCATTTCTACCACATCTAGTAAAACATCTAGCCCCGTTTGAAAAAGTAAAACACATCAACCATCTCAAATAGAGTCCTTCGTCATAGTTAAAATGCTCAGGAGATTTCTCATTTGGACGTCTCTGAAATTTTACAGTACCTCTTTGAGATTTGATTTGACGTTCGAAAGGATATAATCTTAATGTTCACATGGACGTTTTGCAGACGTCTTCAAAATGTTCCGATATATAACAATGGACGTTCACAGACATCTTCTGGAACTCTCTTAAATTTTGCGTCTTTGAGATATCGCGAACGCCTTAAGGTGGACGCTCTGAAGACAACTTTAAGATGCATTTGTACTGTCTGTAAAGCTCTTTAAATCTAGCAAAACACGTTTGAAAAAGTAGTACATCAACCATTCCAAATAGAGCCCTTTGTCATAGTTAAAATGCTCCGCAGATTTCTCATTTCAACGGTCAGAGAGGACGAAACATCCCAAGGAGGTCAGTTTTTGATTTTAAATGGACGCTTTGAAGACGTCCCGATATGTTACCATGGACATCTCACAGACATTCCTTGGACGTCTCCGAAATTTTCAGTACGTTCTTGAAATATAAGGAACGTCTTGAATTTGACGTTCGAAAGGATATCATTTTAATGTCCATATGGACGTTTTGCCGACGTCTATAAGATGTTACAATGGAGGTCCACAGGACATCTTCTGGAACTCTTCGAGATATCGCGAACGCCTTAGGGTGGACCACATCTAGCAAAACTTCTACCCACGTTTGAAAAGGTAAAATCAACCGTCCCAAATAGAGCCCTTCATCATAATTAAAATGCTCCGGGAATTTCTCATTTCAACGGTCACGAAGGACGAAACTTCCCCAAGGAGGTCAGTTTTGATTTTCAATGGTCGTTTTGAAGACGCCCTGATATGTTACAGAGGACATCTCACAGACATTCCTTGGACGTCTCTGAAATTTTCAGTACCTCCTTGAGATATCGGGGACATCTTGGGTTGGACGTTCGAAAGGCGATTCGACATTAGAAAGGATATTATTTGGATGTTCATATGGACGTTTTGCAGACGTCTTCAAGATGTTCCGATATGTTAAAATGGACGTCCATAAGACATCTTCAAGAACTCTCTTGAATTTTGCAGGGCGTTTCTGAAATATCGCGAACGCGTACTGAAGACGTCTTTAAGATGCTTTTGTGCTGTCTGTAAAGCTCTTTAAAACTTGATTTGATTGACAAACCTGGTGAAGATATAATGGAGTTCGATGAATATTAGGAAATAACTCTCTTGGGCAATCAATCCTGATTCTCAATAATTCATTTTCCACCACATCTAGCTTGAAACTTCTACCCACGTTTGAAAAAGTAGAAAATCAACCATCCCAAATAGAGCCCTTCATCATAGTTAAAATGCTCCGGAGATTTCTCATTTCAACGGTCGCGAAGGACGAAACTGGAATGAAATATTTGTACCATCAGACCGATCTCGAAGCGTCCCCAAGGATGTCATTTTCGCGCCAAATGAAACGATTTGTTAACGCTCTCAATTCAACCATCACGCGCTCCGGTATACTCCGAAATTATTCCCGAGCTGATTTTCTAGACGGGGCTTTTCCGCATTGTCACTTTTCTAGGCGAGCAATCATGATCGAATCGAGTACGAATCGATTTCGTTTCGGGTGATATTTCTTTATGGCAATTTTCAGACAGCCAGCTATGAGGTGAAGAATTTCATATCGTTTGGAGTGATGGAAGGCATCTTTCTATGTCGGTGTGTCAAATGATGGATATACTAGAAAATGGGTCAACTCTGACGTTAGTTTTGACACTAGGAAGTATGGTGAAGTACTCCGATTGATTAGAGTATTATGCTATGGGGTAGGAGATATCACACTTTAGTTGATAATGCCATTTATTCGTTTCGAAACTTTGAATATAGACTTCAACAGTGGTCAGTTTTATCTCCATTTCCATTTAATTAATATCTATTTGATAACTTTTCCAGCTATTATTCATTGTAAGTTTAACGCGTAACATCGCCATGAAAATAAAAATAGTGAAAGCAGAGAATAATACTAATCGATTGAATTCAACCAATATTAAACTCATATTTCGGAGCTAATCCTCGTTCAAGACACAAGGAAGTGGTATCAAACAGAGCGCCTATGAATGAACATTTCCTTCTTTTTAGGACTCATCAGCACAGGATAGCTCTGAATAAAATAAGCTATTTATTGGATCTAACAGCAAAATGACACCTTCTTTCAGGTATGAATATACCGAAGACGCCATCTCTAGTTCCATACGAAAAACTTCTTCATAGCATGGATCTTGAACGAAACATCTCGCTACTTCGTTGAAGGTTTATGCTATGGAAGAAGGTTTTCGTATGAAACTAGAGATGGCGTCTTCGGTATGTTGCTACCTAAAAGACGGTGCCATTGCGCTGTAAGTTCCAAGAAATACCTTGTTTGATTCACAGCTATCCTGTGCTGATGAGTGCTAACAAGGACGAAATGGTTCTCTATAGGTGCCCTGTTTGATACTACTTCCTTGCATTGTCTTGAACGAGGACGATATTAGCTCCGGAGTATGAGTTTAATATTAGTTGAATAATCGATTAATATTATAATCTGCTTTCACTTTATTTATATTCTCTGTAACTTTTCTATGTGAGCAATAATTGTAGATTGTTGGGGGGTTTTCTTTCCACTGTGACCTAAAGTTCTATTGTGAGGGCAATCATGATTCGAGTGATATTTCTTCCTGGCAATTTGCACACAGCCAGCTATGAGGCGAGGAATTCCATATTGTTTCGAGCGATGGAAGGCAACTTTCGGTATCAGGTTCCAAATGATGGATATACATACTTGGAGATGGGTCAACTCTGACGTTATTTTTGACACTAAGAAATGAGGTAGAGTAATCCGATTGATTAAGAATGTGAAATCTGATTCTGTGCTTTCGTTGATGATGCCAGTTAGTTGCTTCAAAACTTCGAATTATTATAGATTTCGAGAAGGGTCATGTTCATGTCCTCTTCTATGCAATTGATATTTATTCGATTTTGCTGCCACTTTCATCAGAGAAAATTTATGCAGATGATGTTACTTTCGCATCAATTAAATTCTGGAAATTCTGAGAAAATAGTAACACTCTTTCTAAAAATTGGAAAAACTATTTCACGGAGTGGTAGTTTGTCCTGATCCCAACAAAACATCAAATTATTGTTTTCATCTGAAAAACCAAAAAAAATATCCGAAATAGAAAAAATTCAATAATGTAGTTTTCAAATATTTCAATCCGAAATATCTTGGGGTGACATTGGATACTTCTGTCAATTTCAAGGTTCGTTTGGAGAACCTACGCATTAGGTTGAAGTCAAAGAACAATATTCCCTAAAAATAAGCTGGTTTTTGATCAAAATCTGATCTTTTGTGAAAAGGATAAGAATATTCATGGTAATTAGGTTAAGAAAGACAGCGACTGATGGTCAAGATTAATAGTTCGAGTCCAATAGTCGCTCGATTAATAACCGAGTGGATCACAAGATTTTTCAATATTCCAATTGAATTTTCTATGACTCTGTTAACACTATGGCCACAAAAGTTTGCAAGAAGCTTATTATGATCATCTTGCATATGGCCGCAACATTTCATTTCGATGGGTTCATTTCGTCTGAGATATTAAGAAAGAATAATGTTGAATGGCCATATTTAATGGAATGATTTGGCTGGTTAACGAACATAACCGAGCCATTTGGAAACCGAACTCACCCTGAAAATTTCAAGTTTCTAGAACAATACCTTTCTAAAGTTGTTGTGCTAACGGCCAGACGGACGGTCCCACAGACAGAATTTAATTTGACCACGAATCGTTTGAGACCATTTTCGGCTCAAAATTCGAAAATTAAAGACATTTGGCCAAAACGCTGTAGCACTCGTTCAAGAAGTACGAGCGCTCAAAAAGCATATAGGATTAATTCGTCGTACAGATTTTTTTTTTCTTCAAAGTTGGGCCAACATATATGGTTTCAGAAATATACGCCAAATAATGAAAAAAGTTTAATTTCAACCTTCTGAATAAAATGAAAAGTGAAGCACGCAACAACTTTCCAGTTTTCCAACAACGTTTCAGAGCCAAGAATAATAACTCTATATGGAAGCATTTTATTTTTTTTTCATCGCGCATCATAAAACCATTCATTACCCGTTTCAGATTACGAAAGGATGAAATCATCCCCCTCTGAATATGGGCGAAACCTAGTCTACGATAATTTTTTCGAAATTTTGCCAAAATATGTGAATTCAAAAATTCTGAAAAATAATTTCAAAATTCTTATTTCAACCTCCTCATCTCCCAAGCATAGGAAGACCTGCTTTTGAAATTACAAACCAACGGATTCGTGAATTTGCCTTATTGATAAAATATTACTGGTCTGATTGCAGTACTCTTCAATCACAAATTTTAAATTATTTTCAAATTGTTTGATAAAAACCACACAAATAATTCTACTTTCAGCCCCATCGCTGAAAAGGCAATCGAATTACTCTTCATTTGATGTATCACAATACATATATATTATTCCCTATGGAAAAAAATATAGTAGAGGTGTGTTGCGCGTAGGGGGTGAGGAATTAAATTAAAATTAAACATGGAATGAATTGCTTTTGAATTCGAAAATCAAAGGGTACGAGGATGGTCTTCAAAAATTCTTCGTACCAGAATTATTGATGAGTTACGTTACTTTTTTGGCACGCTGTAAAAATTTTTTTATTTCATTCGAAGTTTTTCCATAATAAGTGGCTACGGAAATATAAGAAGAATAATAAAAAAAATCGAATTTCACACCTTCTGAAGAAAATGAAAAAAAAGCACGCAACAACACTTTTACATCTTGCATCATACAAACATTTATAACTTCATACGAAATCAGTTTCAGAATACGAGGGATGAAATCGTCCCCCTTGAATACAAGCGAAAAATATGTGGTTTCAGAAAAATCTGAAAAATAATTCAAAGATTTTGAATTCAACAAATCAAAGAAGGAACGTTCCACATCTCCCGATTTCCTTCAGTTTTCAACAACATTTCAGAGCCAAGAATAATAACTCTATATGGACGCATTTTACGGCAATACACAACATCCATGAAGATTTTTTTATCTCGCATCATACAACCATTCATATCTTGATACTAAACCAGTTTCAGATTACGAGGGGATGAAATCATCCCCCTTTGAATACGGGCGAAACCTAGTTTACGATAATTTGTTTCGAGGGCGATATTTCTCAAGAGACGTCGGAAATGTCATAAGCGGAAATGGAAATGCTATTTGGCCGAATGGAGAGGGAGAATGATACGGATAATTCATTGAAGATTTCAATAAACATTCGATAAATTTTTCCGGCCTCGATTCTGATACAAATTGCTACCAGAAAGCTTTTAACGCCTCGTTCTCTGCATTTGTTATATGTTTGCATCGTGGCGAATTTCAAAAAATAAAAATATTATGGTCGTTTCGGCGATGATATTCGCGAGGGAAATATTAGAGACGGATTATTCAGCTGGTAGAAAAAAGCATGCGGGTCCGTTTCAGATGTTTCTTTGTAACGATGGCTCATATTTAGATCGAAACAAAAAAAAATTCGTCAGACTCCTGAAATTTAATGGAAATTCACAGAACCATCAAAGGGTATAATTCATTTAAATTTTGAATAGCAACGGTGTTACCCACATCACTTTATTAAATTGAATTATAAGGGAGCTCTACTGCGTAGAGCTCGCAGTACCTTAATAATATTCAGGGTGCGGCAAATCTCAGTTTACCATTTTGCATATGGAGAAAAAGCAAAATAATTGCAAATAAAGTTAAACTCGAGAAGAATATAACATCAATAATTACTTGTTGCCCCACATTTTCCTTCCTCTCCAACAAACATGCGTCATCGTTTAGTCACGGTAAAACAAATTTTACGAAAAAATTCGGTATTGGAACGGTTTCTCACATTCTTTTCCGATTTGCACGCGAATATGAGGAATGTCACGAGGTCGTTCGCTGAAAACTTTGTCTTTAAGGACGCTTCAAAACGCAAAATCAAGTGGCGTCAAGTCGGGCGAACGTGCTGGCCATTCCACTTTTCCTCGTCTTCCTATCTAATCGACGAATTGTTCATACAAAAATCGCCCAACTTCAACTCCAAAATGCGGAGGAGCGCCGACCTGCTGAAAATGTTCAATTCTCGCAAGGTCTGGATTGTGATCTAATTCGCCCCTCAAATCTTCCACTAACCCATTGATTCCCAAAGTGGTCCAGGTGGAACCCAAGGGGTCCACGGGATACCGATAGGGGTCTACGCTTGCGTGGAAAAAATGGGGGTCCGCAACTCGTTAACGGGGGTCTATAAAAATGTATTAGGTGACCCGACTCGACTTCTCCTATAAATATAGGCAGAATATATTAAGAGAAGCTTGACTTCTCCTATGAATATAGGAAGCATGAAGCAAAATATTGGCCGACGTGAATTTTCCCAGTTTTCAAATTTATCGCAGGTAGAATGCCTCGACGAAGATATTCAGACGTATGTTCAACATTTGATTGCTCTGTATGATGATTTTAAAATCAGATTTAAAGACATTATGTCGATGATATATCACCATGGATAATAAATCCACATGATGAAACTGAAGTGCAAAATGTGGTACTGCAAGAAGAGCTACTCGAGCTTAGCACTAGTGGGAAGCTCCAAGTAGCATTCAAAAGAGGGTATCAATCATTTCGGCTGCAGGCATAAATACCTGAAAAGTATCCAGGACTGTGGGGAATTGTGCAAAAATTTCTCATAGCGTTTCCTTAGTCATATCTTGTAGAACGCAGTTTTATTGCCGTAACAAACTTATTGACAAAAAACGGAGCAGATTAAATATTACAGAGCGAGGAGATTTACGGTTATACTTAAACTAAGCTCAAGCCAAATATTGATAATTTGCTGTCAATTCAACAAGTACATCCCTCTCATTAAAATTATAACTTTTATCTCAGATTAAAATGGTAATCTGAGATAAGAGTTAACATGAAAACTAATAATGATTATTATTTTGATTCTACTAAGACTGTTATAACAACATAATTGAAAGTATAGCCATTTTTGTGTTTGAATAAATAGCTACAAAACAAGAAAATATTTATTTTTCTTTTTACGAACCCTACCACAATTATTCAAAATTGTTAGGTGACTCACCGTATGAATTGACGAGGCACGTGATCACCAGAAGATCCAATCTACTCAGCATCAGCATTATGGATCCGATTTCTATCTGAAAATACATAAAATAAATCAATAGTGGATATATATAATACGATAAGCCAAAATTCAATTAAATTCACCGATTTTATTGAAAAAAGGTTTCTATAGTCTGCCCACTGAACGAATGCCACGATGTCAGAAAATGTTTGTCCGACATCAGTGACGGCTGTGCAATTTTTTATAGTCTGATTTTTTGTCGAAACATTATTTCGCTTTACCATTCAGCTATGAAAAATACCACCTTACATGGCCAATTCCTGAAAAAAGTCTCCTATGCAGCTATGATCACTGTTCACTAATTTCATCGTATGTTCCAAAGATTGAATATTTTAAGATTTGTTTATGCTCAAAATTGGTTTCGTCAATTATGCTCGTCAATTTGAGGAAAGATCTATTTATAAAATCATAATATAATAATTTTCTTCTGGAAATTAATATTTAAACCTTCAGAAAGATTTATAGAACATCTTCATCTTCTGTCATAGACATACAATATATTGAAATAATCATTCTATAAAATACTTATACGATGAAATTGAATGAACGATGATCATATCTGCTTGTTAGTTTTTATTTTTTCGAGAAAAGTATTCAATGTGTCGAAATATAAGAGGAGACTTTTTTTCAGAATTGATGGGGGAAACCGTGAGAGAATTCTATTTTTAGAAAATCTATCCCACGAAAACAATTTTTGAATGAAAATTATAGAGGGTTGTTATTTTCAACACCTAATAAAGTTATGAGATCTAAAAAAATTGTATGAGTTACATCTATTTAGTGCTTCATATTATGTATAGATTGAATGAATCAGTGGTTTTAAGAAGCCCTAAAAAGAATAACTGTCAACTCGTCATTATCTTCCAAAGGCTGTGAAGCTTGGATGGAAGGTTGACTTCGAAAACAAAATTATATAAACTACCCCTGCTTATTTTCATCGAGAACTCATCGCCCAAATTCCCTCGCATTTGTTCACAGACAACATATATAGCTATTTTTCTTACTAATGCTCATCAGTTCGGAGTATAGCTGTGAATAAAAAAGCCATTTTAGGACCCAAACTCACATCTGGCATTACATTCTGGGTATCATTATAGGAAATACTGAAACAATACGTCATCTCTGAGGATCCTTTCGATTAACCTCTTTCCACTGCATGATCTTTGAACGAAGCAGCGAGATATTCTTGCGTGGTGATCCATTCAGAGCTATCCTCCATACTTATGACTTATGAGCCACGATAAATATACCTTCTTGCATTATCTTTGAACGTTGACTAGATTAGCTTCCAAATATGAGATTAATATTGGTTGATTTTAATCGGTTACTATTATTCTCTGCTCTGTTCACATTCCCATTTGCAATGATGAAAGCGCGTTAACCTTATTTTGTTTTCATCAATAAGTTTCGAAATAAACATCCTGTATACCAAGAAATAAAGTGCTCTCCCGTTTTAACTCACTGCCTTCATCATTAAAATTGACGGTCAGCAATTCAGCGTGTATATCCGCTATGAATTCCTAGCGAACTCCTTCCTCCAGACGTGGAAATAAAATGTTGATGAACGCCAAAAGTAAAACGAGGGCAATGAGACAATAAATACCACCAAGTTCAAATCGCTTCTTCTACTCCAACTCCCGGAATGACCCTTCGGCTTCCCAATTTTACAGCGGGCATTATATTTATGACCGTAAATAAAGAACGATTTCTTATTTCAACTTTTTCCTGTTTTCGGTTTAGGTCTCGGCTGTTTTTCAGGGGTTCAGATGTGACTTTCTAATTATCGTCTGAAATTAATTTTTTCCAGAGATCGGCCAGGCAGCTGAGGTTTTATTGATGAGATCTCTCACACCAGACCATTTGTCCGTTTCGCGGATGCTCGTTTTTGATGATGGGATGAAAACTTGAAATGCAGTCGCAAAAAATAATGGATTTAAGTCAGAACAGCTGCTGAATTGTTGAAAAAATGAGGGGTTATTTGATTTGAGAATGCTTCCCATCAAAAAGGTATAATGGAAAGATCTGCTTAAAGAGTCATCACAGATGTGAGGTATGACATAATGTCGTATTCTGAAAGTCATGCTACTATTGAAGCACTGAACTTCTATGTCATCGACTCAAAGCTAATATGGTAGTGCCAAAGAAAACACTAGAAAATAGGTTAAAACAAGTAGGAGGAAAGAAAAAATCTTATACACTTTATATTCTGAACTCCGAACTCATTCCATACAGGCTTACATGTTTCGGCGGTTAAGTCATTATCAAAGCCATCTGAAAAAAATTATAAACATTGATATTAACCAAGTTACCTACATAAGATGAACTAGTTGTTAAAATATTAGAAAAAACCAAAATCTAAAGGAGCGTGGTAACCTACTTCATGAAAATTTTAGTTCAATTCAGATTAAATGGAATCATCAACAAACTCTGGTCCGAGTCGACAAAACATTGGTTGTCTAAGAGGATAAAAACAATCTCAGTATCAAAATAACATTAAATATTGAATATCGAAAATTCGTGGTGCAAAGTGACGGAACATGAAAGATTAAAACCCTCAAAAATGAGGTTATATCACAGAACGAAACACACTCCTCCTCCTCCTATGAACTTGCACTATGGGTTTTTTTGAGATTTAATAAGGTTAAAACAAGGTCCTTTCGGTCTGGATTCCTCGCCACTGTGAAATGCAAGAAAAGGAAAAGGCTAACACGCTAGCTAGAAAAGAAGCACAACCCAGAAACCTTCTTGGTATAGGCAAATGCTCCTAAAAGAATTAGTTTTTGAAGGAGGATAAAATTGGAACAGAATCACGCAGTTTGGAGAAATATTCCAGAAATGGATAATTCCGCAACGTTCCTTCGTAACTTTACAACTGCAATATCAAAGAAGTATTTTGAATCTCAGTAAGAATAGGTTGCGCCCCTGCACAGGCTGCCTAACAGAAATTTGCGTCTTGGAGAGCATATGATGATATATGACATGATTGGCTCAGCTGAAACTGACTTCCTTTACTTACATAATGCATCGCCATTCTGAGACTGCGTAATAAATGTCTTGGACAGCAGAATTATAGTAGGAACGTGGATTCAGCCTTCTTGAAGTCCTCTCACGTACTAGAGTTCATTGGACTCTGGAACTATGATTTTTAATTTGATATTATTTTTTTCTTGTGATCACCCAGGCAGTTGAGGTTTTATTGATGTGATCTCTCACTCCAGATCATTCGTCGGTTGCGCGGATGCTCGTTTTTGATGATTGGATGAAAACTTGAAATGCAGTCGCAAGAGAACATGAATTTAAGTCAGAACTGCTGCTTAATTGTTGAAAAAATGCGGAGTCGTTTGATTTGATAGCGCTTCCTGTCAAATGGGTATTATGGTACAATCTAAAGGTTATAAAGTCAACACAGATCTCACTTTTCTACATCTAGTGATCAATTGGGTACCGAAATAAGGCCATTCTCACAATATCTAGTGGAGGTTCAGGTAACAAAAAAGTCAAAGAGCTTGGTCCTCTCTGAACTCTCATCAGTAAGCCTACCCAGTTATGTTTTGATCAGAAAAGTGAGTACCGAGAAGAATTTTAACTGGAGGAGAGGAAAGAAGGAGAAAAAGAATACACTATTCAAAAGATCAAAGGAAGTTCCATTGAAGTTAATGGAGGCAGTTCTCAAGCCATAAATGGGCTAGCGCCGAAGTATTCGGACCGAGAGCCAAGTGTATCTTTAGGCTCCTTATCAATTGTTTTACAGACGCAAATACTCGTAATAGAAAGGCGGATAAAAAAAACATCCGAGATATGACATAATGATCCATCCGATAGTCATGCTGCTATTGAAGCACCGATCTCCTATGTCATCGACTCAATGCCAATGTGGTAGTGAAGAAGAAAATTCAATAAGTAAAAACAACGTCTCTTCAGTCTGTGTATCTGGTAGTTTTGGAATCAAGGAAAAACGAAGAGGCTCACACGCTAGCCAGAAAAGAAGTGAAATCGATCTGACTGGCCCAGAACCTGTTTGTGTATGGGTAAATGTACCTATGAGGAATAGTTTTTGAAGAAGAATAATTGAAAGAGAAGCACTCTTGAGGAATGCATCATTCCCAAAGTTGTATAAGCAAAAGCACCTATAAGATGAAGTTTTTGGGGAACGAAGAACTGGAAGAGAAAGAATTCATAGAAATATTGCAGGAATGGATAATTCCAAAAGTTCTTCGGCACTTTAAAACTGCAAGGTTCAAGAGCGGTTGTGTCACCTCTCAGGCTTTCTAACGGGATATTTTACATATGACGATTAATTGGATTAACAGAAACTGACTGGAGTAGATTATGTAGAGAAGAGGATGAAACTCTTGTTTACTTAGTAACAGAATACCTAGCCGTTGTAAGTTTGCGCAAAAGAATGTCTTGGCCAGGAGAATTAAAGGAGAATAGTGAAAGCAGCCTTCTTGAAGTCCCTTCAGCTGCTATGATTCTTTGGAGATCTGGAACTATGACTCTTTAATTATCGTATGAAATGCACTTTTTCCAGAGATCGGCAGGGGAAGGTTTTGCCAAGCTTTATTGTTGTAAAGAAGCGAGTTAAGGGTGATTACTAGGCTTCACACAAGTCATAGTTTCAATAGATATCACCTGCACAAGATCGGTAAGGAAAGCTCTAATTTCTGATGGTTAAATGGATCGGTCACAGAAACCACAGAGCTATTTACCATAAGCCAATGACTTATCCTTCTAGGTGGTGCGACCTTAACACCAGTCGACATAAGAGCGAAGTTCTCTTGGAAAATATGGAAACGTACTAATGAATTAATCGGTCTTAGTTCTCACATTGCCAATCGACCACAATATGATGTAATCTGAATCTAAGATATACAACAAAGGTTTAAGTCGACCCTGGATTCGGGTACCTGTTCATCACCCATAAATGCGAAATATTGAAATCAATTTGGACGTTGAAATACAAAACTAATGAAAAGGTTGTTCTATTTGGTCAAATTTATTACTCTCTACAACTGCTTCTGTCTAAATATTTCTTTTTGCAAACCGTTATTCATTTAATGATTAATTTATACCAGTTAAAAAACATAACTTGAAATTAGAGCGAATTTCGAAGAATTGAGAACGGATGGTTCAATAAATTTTATGGATACTGCGTTGTGAATTATCAAAATGAAAAGATTTCTCATTTTGTTCACAAAAGGAGGTCCCTGGGATATTCTCAAAAGGGTCACAATGCGGATGTTGTTTGGAAGTTCTCATACTTGTCACAATGGGAGGTTTATGCGAATATCCCATTGACCTCCACAATGTGAGCAGTGTGAGAATTTTCACAAGGAATTTCTTTGAAAGATCACTAGGAATATCCCTGAGGCAGAAATTTGGAGGAGATATAGAGCTTCCAGAGCTCTCGCAGGGACATCACAAAAGTACTCACCATCTACCGAAAAGATATCGCTGGGAAATCTATGCGACGTCTTTGTATTGACTGGGAAGCACTCATCAAAAGTTAATGAATACAAAAACTGATAAGGAATCGCCTTTCTTTTGTTCGACAACCTCTAAACTAATAGCATCAAACAACTCATCGAGTTAAAACTGGTAATAAACCCAGAAAATATCAGTTCCATCAGTGAATCTGGGACACCGTTATAAACTCCCGTGTAAACGCAATGAAAAATTCATCTAGCCATTTATCACAGGAGAAACCCGCAATTACCAATTCGCCTACTTTGGCGTCAAGGATCTAAGTGCGCTTGAATTTCGCAGCCGTAGCGCATTCATTCAATGGCCTTCCTTCCGTTGAGGACATAAAGCTCCGAAATTATTCCTGGCGAAAATATTTACCTGCAGTTCGACTTCTTGTTTATCTGGAGTGAAGCACTTTCTGAAGGTTCTCGACGTTGCAAGGGCACTTGAATGTTGTAAAATTCTTACATCAGTATTCGACAATGAGGCGAGGTCGATACTGGAGACTTGACTGATACTGCGGGACGGTTTTTGTTTATTATTCAGAAATTAAGAGCTTTTCAGGAAAGGAGGTAAAAACCTCCATCGCAAAGTTGGTTTTTCTCCCAAGAAAACTTCGCTCTTATATCTATGTCGATCCACATAGCCTATGGATATCGGAGTTTTCTTTACCAGTTTTGTGCAGGTGATATATTAGGGTACAAACACAGTGGAAGCCGATAAACTGCTTACTGGTGGCCAGTACCGATCGGCGCTGGTAAGCTTCAGAAATGATTCTCTAAGATTGAATAAGCGGTAACACAGTGCAAGCTGGCCAAAGCTTGTCGGTGCTGGCACCGGCTTCTTTGCCGGTATTATAATTTAGTTCTTTCAAGCCGGTTGTCGGCGCCGACTTGTATGCTGTTATACTGAATTTTCATGCGAAATTTTGCCTACTGTTACCAGAACCAAAGAAAATTCAATTGGAATATGAAAAGAAGAATCTCCTTATTTTCAAAACATGATAACTGATTTAAGTGAAATTCATTTTGTAAATCAAAACTGATAAACTGAATGTTCATGCGAAATTTCAAGAGGATCGCATCATCAGAATCATAGAAGGTTGTTTTTGTAATCATTCATTTTTACATATTTCATTTTTTGAATAATTCCCAGAATATAATTTCGATTGGGATGAGATTCTGCATTTATATATTTGAAATTCATCCCAAATCCCATATAAAATTTTCAAGTATGTAATGTTCTTATTGTTCCACTAAAGAACGAGCGATCAAATGCACCTGGTTAGGGATTTTCTTAAATTATTTTTATAACGGAAGCTTCACCCTTTTGAATCATGTGGTCTTCATTCAAAACATGGTGGACAAGTTTTGACTTATCAGTATTGAACAAGTTTTAATAACGACCATATATGATGCAATATGGTTCCCCGAAAGATAAATTTTCAATCTGACTGAAAGAAATAATAAAATTTTGTTGCTGAAAAATTCTCAGAATTTCATTCCAGAAATGTCCAAAATTTCAACTTGAAATTGAGTGATTTTTTCCAAGCATTGACTATCGGCTTCATTAGTATGGGTATATGGGTAATATCAACTGAAAATTGCCATTGTAAAACCCTTATATAAGAAAGGTCCTGTTGAGCATCTAAACACTATAGACCTATCAGTATTTTGTCTTCCTTCTCTAAAATCTTCGAAAAAATTTTGTCTAACAGGTTGCTGAATTTGTTCCACAAGTTTAATGTCATTTCGATTCATCAGCATGGTTTCATGAAAAACAGAAATATTGAAACTGCCATATATGAACTAATTAATGAAGTTTTAGTTACCATCGAGCAAGGTGAGGTACCTATGGGATTATTTTTAGATTTCGCCAAGGCATTCGATTGTGTGGACCACAGTAGATTGCTGGAAATTCTTGAAGATTGTGGTATAAGAGATAATCAATTAAAACTAATGAAGAGCTACTTGTCATCCAGAAAGCAAATAGTTGCTGTGGAGGTGGATGGTGAAGTATTGACGTCGGAGGAGAGAGAGATTACTATGGGAGTGCCGCAGGGAAGTATTCCTGGACCGATCTTTTTTATTATCTATATCAATCGGCTACCAAAGGCAAAAGTTTCAGCAAGGCACTCAATGAGGATGTTTGCAGATGATACTAACTATATGCTAAAATCCTCTAATATTTCAACAGCTATTGAAGCCTCCAATAATGTACTAAGTCGGTAGGAGACTGGTTTCGTAACCACAATCTCATCTTGAACATAGACAAGACACAATGTATGTTTTTTTACAATGAAAGATCTAAGCTGCACTATCCATTTTCTATAAATATTTCAGTAATGATCTCATGGTCAGGGATAGCATTGTTTTTTTTTGGGAATTGTAATAGATAAACACTTGAAGTGGGGACCTCACATTGAACAACTTAGAGGAAGACTAAATTCTATATGTTACATGCTTTTTATGCTGAGAATCAGGTTGATTTTGATTTGTTGAAACTTGTGTACTTTTCTAATTTCCAGTCAGTTCTATCCTATGGGATAATTTTTTGGGGTAATGCTTCTCATGTGTGTGATTTGTTTGTGATTCAAAAACGGGCATTGAGAACTATATTACATTTAGGCTATAGACAGTCTTGCAGGGGTTTTTCAGAAGCAATAATATACTTACCATCTTTGGTTTATATATTTATAGATTGTTGATTTTCTTCAGTAAACAGAATCATTATTTCGAGTCATTTAAAAATTGAATAATACGAGAAGAATGTTCCCTTCTCTGTACCAGTGCATAAGACCACGCTAAGGGAAAAAAGTGTTGAATGTATGGCAGTAAACTTATTCAACATATTGCCCTCACAAATAAGAAATCTGTCTTGTCACATCAAATTCAGGAAAGCTTTATATGTCTTAATTTTAAGTTGTGAGCCATACAATATTGATGAATTCAAACAGTTTTGTAAAAATAGTTGATTGATAGTTACGTTTTTTGTATTTAGACTTATTCCATCTTTACTTCATTTTTATGTGTATTTTATGGAATGAATAAACATTATTATTATTATTATTATTATTATTATCCAACATAAGGGCACGGACTCTACATAGGAAGTGTTTGCTTTTTTCTCTTCTTTTCTCAAGGGCGTCAGCTTTCTCATTTTCCTTAATGTTCTCGTGGGTAGGTATCCAAACTATCTTGTTGCACTTTTGAGGGATTGCGTGAAGCAGCTTTCTGAAGTTTCTTCTCAACGTTGCAAGGCGCTTGACTGTTGTAAAATTCTTACATCGTATTCGACAATGGGGGCAAGGTCGATACTGGCGACTTAATTGATACTGCAGATTTTTCTTGGGATGTTCTCTTTGCTTATTATTCGCGAATGATAAGCTTTTCGAAAAAAGAAGCTGGGAAGTTCAGGAACATTTTTTAAGTCCCCAGATAAAATGTTATGAAAACTTAATGAACTCAGGAAAATTATTCAGAAACTCCCTTCAAAACATTCAGATATGGAGGATTTCTTACTGCCAAAAATACGAAACTTTTAAGTACATACAGGATGTCACGGGAGTCACTGTACATACTTTTATCAGAGATTGTGAAGGACTAGCTGAGTACGGATTGAGTATGAAAATTTGTGTCTTTCTCCATTAAACTACGGGATGATTTTCGGAAACATGAAAATAAAAGGAACACCATCAAAACCAAAATCATGGATGGAATTAATTGAACCTCAGAACGTTATTGACACATGCTAAGAAAGAGTCAGGAGATATCAATTGTTTCAATATTCCAGGGTCGGACTCATTTATTCTCGTTTGAAGTGTTAGGGTGAAAACATCATTTTTGTGTGACGGAAAAAAATGTGCCATTTTATATCTCTTGACAGGGCACAAAATATTACGAAATACTTTTGTCCCCGGGAAAAAGTACTCACTTTTTTCCAGTGGGCAAAAAAGTAATTTCGTGACAGATTATATTTCTTCACTCTTAAATGGTCGTTTTTCCCGACACAGAAAAATAGTGGATTTTAATACGGAAAAAATTATAGATTTTTTCCCTTGCATAATAAATAACTATTTGTATTTCGAATTTCAAATAATTATTCCGCTGTTGCGCTGTTCAGAAAGAACCTTAGTAAGTTAAGCTTTCTGTACGAGGTATCACTCAGAGTGGTCACATCTGCAATTTGTTTTATGAATTTTCTAAAATGGTTCGGAAGATCGAAAAAATGTGTTCGGGATCCTTAATAAACCCATTTCACAATGAAACAGCAATATGCTAAAAGCTATAGTGATTGACCCTTAAGTGCATGGATACTTTCAGTAGGAGAATTCGGTTCCTAATTTCACTGAGATACTATGGTAATTATTACTTAGAGTTGCAATTTTGGTATTACCCTCAAACGTTTGAAAAATATCGTTGGAACATTCGTGAAGACACCTACTCATTGAAAAATAATTGCTGATGTAACAACTTTTGGTGAAACCTCGTATTGAAGCTTAACTAAGGTTTTTTCAAACAGTGTATAGTATATAATATTACTAGCAAGGTAAGAGGGTTTTTACTGGCGAATGGAGGATATAATTGACGAGCCGCAGGCGAGTCAGTTACCTCCTTGAGCCAGTAAAACCCGTTACCTTGCGTGTATTGTTTTATAATTATTTTATTTGTTTCTCATTCGTAAAAATGTTAGATATTCCAGAAAAATCTCAATAATTTGTCGCAAATGTCGTAACCTATTTATGATTATTTATGACATCGGAAAATTATGACAACTGTCAGTGCTTTACGAGAGGGAAGTCCTTCGAGAATATTTGCTCATTTCTGACGAAAAAGGCCAGATCCAAATGAAACAAGGTATGAATATCGTTTTTTAATACTTTTATAACATTTATTACTAAAAATATTTGTTCCAGGAACGATTAAATTGGAAGGATGAATGAAATTATAAGCAAGTACAACAACTGTCAGTGAGTTTACAGGTCAAAAAACCTCTAGGATATTTGCAATTTTGAGAGAGAAAACAAATAGATACGAACAAAACAAGGTACGAATATCATTTTTGAATAGTTTGAGAACGTTTATTGAGAAATACATTTGTTTCAGGAACTCTGAAATTAGAAGGACGAATGAATTTAGAAGCAAGTACTTGACAACTAACAATGTAATATACTACTAACTTGTGAAAATTTTACAAGTTAACTGTCAGTTTTATAAGTTAGTGACTTGATAAAATGAACTTTCTTGATTAATATTGTGTTTTTGGAAACTGACCTTTACAAATGAGAAACAAATAAACAACTTTTCGAAATTCGATTAAATCGGTCTGTATATCAGAATGGACATCTACAGCATTTGCGTAGAAGCAGTTCAAAGTTTTCATTGGTTGAAACTGAAGAAGAGCTTAACTAAGAAGCACATTACAGTAATTATGCTACGGAATTCTTGAACCTTTGTCATTGGATTCGAAGAGACCGTGGAATTTTTTTTGACTTAGCCTTCTCCTCAAAAATATTCATTATTTTGATTTTTATGAGTCTCTAGTTATCGTGTGTAGTGTAGGAATACTCCAGGTCCAATATTACAAACAGATATTAGACCACAACTTGAAACAACTTAAGAACAGGTGCCCAATAGATGAATAGATAACAACTTCATTTCATAATTGAAAAGAAGAATAGTATCAACAGATATAAAGTATTTCTTTTTGTGAGTTCATCATGTTTGTAATTCGAGAAATTGTAGATGTAGTGCTTCTTAAAATTTCATGGAATAAACTTCTTGTCATAAAAATACTGGTGAAACATCCGATGCACAAAATACTCGGGGCTTCTCCCTATGGATGTAAGATAAGTATGTAGGCAAATCATTTCCAATTCTCTAGTATTATAATCAGATCCATTATTGGCAACATCTTAAAATGATTGAGAAGGAAAAGCGTTCTTGTATATAAATGGCAGGTACCTTGAGGCTTTTGTATTATCTGAACCTAGTTCTGCAGGCTTTACTCAGTTTAATCTCCAGAATTCGTGTGAGAATTTTGTCTCGTGTGTATCATCAAGTCTGCCAATTCCTTCGATGGTCCATTAAACATTATTCCAAATCGTATAATCGATTTAATTTAGTATATTCAGTCAGCTGTAATTTGCACGTCTCCAAGTTAATTTTCAGGAGTTATGTCAACTGTTTTACATAAAAAATTCCCCTGATATTCCCTCATTGATTAAACAGTTATAAATTTTTGATTTACTGTTTCATCACTATCGGTATCATCAGCATACTTTCGAACTTCGAAAGTTCGAATATCAGTCATTATATCCTGAAAATCGTCGAAGAACGCCAAGATCAAAATGGGGCCCCACATATTCCCCTGTGGTACGCCCAGAAGAATACCATTTGCAATCGAAGGATAATCCTTGCCGAACTAAACATTAAACCTCAACTAGGTTTGAAAGTTCATCCCCCATTTCTTCGTCCATTATAATAAATCTGAAAAATGGAAACTGTGCGCTAAAATGCGGAAAAGATCCTCGAAAGTTATTCCAACTGAAGTTTTACGATTCGAGCCATCCAAGCCCGATTAGTTTGGCCTCCGTCATTCCGATTGATTGTTTTATACTCATCTGTATAATCCCCGACAGAGTCGATTCAATCTAACTTCGGATCCAGAAATTTATGACAGTTTCAGTGCCTGTCTCATAATAATCCATTATATGTGGATTGTTTTCCTTGCGATTTATTTGGGTCAATACCGCGTCCTAACTTCAACTGAACTGCACTTAGAAGTTGCAAAGTTATACCCGCAATATTTGTGAAGAAACTACCTCCGTGAAATGCCAAAAGAGTATTATTTCTTCATCCTAATATTGAGAAATTTTATTTCTAGAATGAATTTTAATCAAGAGGTTGATAGAGAGTTTTCGAATTATTTCGATTTTTGATTTGGTTCAACGTTATCAAACTTTTAATCAATTTATCAATAACCAAATTATCTTTGAAAAGATATAGGCTG
This sequence comes from Propylea japonica, assembly GCA_013421045.1. Classification (NCBI taxonomy): domain Eukaryota; kingdom Metazoa; phylum Arthropoda; class Insecta; order Coleoptera; family Coccinellidae; genus Propylea; species Propylea japonica. Next base: position 90,783,111 of record CM024241.1, read on the forward strand.
TTGGAAATCAATCAAAAATAGTTATTTGATCAACTAGGTTATTAAAGACAGTGACTTATGGCCAAGATGTTTTAAAACGTGAGCGGAGCGAACGCCTTAATAGTTCGAGACCATTAGTCGCTTGATTAATAACCATGTTGATTACAAGATTATTCCGACGATCTCAACATAAAAAGTGTATAAATTCTTGAATAAAATACATTCTCATTTTGCACAAAACATACATTTGCCATAATGGAATTTCCATTTTCCAGTGGAGTTTTGACATTTCTGGTAGTATTTCTGAATTATTTGTGTGCGGTTGCCATGAAGATTGCACATTAAAATGGCTACAAAATTGAGCATTAAAATGGGTCATTAATGCTCAATTTCGTACACATTAAAACCACCTTTTACTACGAGGTCGGCGGAAAATTCTATTTTAAATTACATCTTGGGACATAATCAATTCGAAAGAATTAATTTTCGCGATATAGTCTTTCACTGATGGGATGAACATTATCCGAACTCAAAATTTCGATCCACTTCCTCAGATGCTTAAAAATAACCATCATATTCCGTAGAAGTACCAGAAAGTAAAATAATGCATCGAAAATTATTTTATTATCATTATTTTAAGAAATTTTGGATACTTTGAAAAATATCGTTCATGTTTTTTCGTATGATGCCCTGGTCTCGACGTACATGAATTAAAAAAAAGCTCCGAACAAGTGCTTTAGAGCGTTCGTTTATTGGTGGAGCAATAATGCTCAAAATTTTGTATAGAACATGATTTCAGCAGTATCTTAATCATATTCTAAAAATTATTCGAAAATTTAGTATGTAAAAAATCAGTAATGGAAAAACAAGTGAATTTTGTGGTTCATATGATGCGATCCTCTGAAAATTTTGCATGAACATTCAGTATATCAATCTCCATTCACAGAATAAATTCACACGAATCGGATATCTTGTCATGAAAATATAAAGATTTTTTTTCAATATTCCAAAAGAATTATCTATGGTTCTCTTAAAACTATGTTCACAAAATTTTGCATGCGGCTTATTATGAGCATCTTGCATGTGGCCGAAAAATTTCATTCAATAAGGGAGACGAACTCCATCGTTTTGAGATCATTTTCGGCTCAAAATTGGAAAATTATAGAGATTTGAGCAAAACGAAAGGGGAGATTCCTCAAGTGAGTTTAGGAAAAAAGTTCCATAAACATGGGGTCGCAAACGTTTCGTTTCGAGATACAGAGTGTTGAAGTTTGACTTTTTTTCAAGTTTTTTTCTCATAGTATCTACACTTCACAAGATATTCAACTGAAATTTGGAATAGATATTACATTTGAGAGTTCTCACCACGTGACATGGCAATTTTGATAGAATATCTACAGGGTGATATTTTTCTGGAACACTGCCACCTGTTCTTCTGCAGAACTTTTTTTGGTGAGCAACTATTAATTTGAAAAAATGTAAAAGAAGCTTTGTTCTTAAACTAAACTCTACGGTCTCTTGTAGTTTTGTCGTATCTACCAACGATTTCGAAAAAAAAAAATTTGAACGATTCTCTCGAAATTCTATGATAGGAAGGCCAGTTTGTAATCTGTGGTGAATGAATTCAGTGCCAGTTTTGACACAACAAATTATTGAACGTTTGTTTTTCAAAAAAGTGAAGGTGGTTGCATTTGTGGCTATTTAATTTTTGTGTAGATACTATGAGAAAAAAAACTTGAAAAAATTCAAACTTCAACACTCTGTATCTCGAAAACGAAAAGTTTGCGACCCCATGTTTTATGGGACTTTTTTTTCTTGAACTCACTTAAGGAATCTCCCCTTTTCGTTCGTACGTTCAATTAGGAACACCCTGTATAGCAACCGTTGAAGTAAAACTAGCGCTCAAAAAGAAAATATCTGTAAACTTCCAGAATCAGGTACCTACTTACTTGAGCTGAATGCCACTCTGTTTAAAAATTCGAAGAAACTCAAAAATCATTGTTGGAACTACAAAAATCTATACAATTTAGTGATAGATTTAACAGGTTCACCATTAAACTTATTAAAAGCTCGAAAGAGAATGTTCGAATATATTTCGATTTTTGATTTTGTTCAATGATGTAACATTTTTTTATCTATGAAATCAACTGGGAATTAACGTCGAAATCAAATTCATGTTGAAAAATATTATTCACACATCAATTGATACGATTTCATATACTGGATGGTACCTGCCCTAGAGATTCCTAAGATCAGGAAAGTAATAGAAGTAATTGACAAATTGGTTTCTTGAAGGAAAACTACTGCTTTATCGATTTTCAGAGCTGCGTTGAAGAAAAAAAATTATACACATTTTTTCAATTTTGCCATAACTACGAGTGAAATTATGATGAAATTCAATACGAATATGTTTTGGAAACTGATACATCCAATGAGCTTTTTTATGTCCGACTATCTAATATTCAAGTAGCGCCATCTGTGAGAGTCAGACATAAAAACAAATTCATTGAATGTATCAGCTTTCAAAACATATTCGTAATAAATTTCAATATTTTAAGAAGTTTCGCCGAATCGTGAAAAATGTGTATAATTTTTTCCCCATTGCCCATTATCTTGAATACGTTATGTAAATTTCTTACTGAACAAACCACAACAGTTTTTCAGTTTTTTATCTTTCCAAGAAACAGGATCAACTTTTTTCGATAAATGAATGAGAATGGTCTTCCTTTCTACAGTAATTTTTAAATACATAACATAAACTTCAGTTTCATCTCTTTTCTTTTGAACATTTTTTTTTATTTTATGTTCACTGGTTAGTGGATATATGAAAAAAACCATGTGAATTTAATTCAATACTGTAACTTATAACTTGAAATACTCTTTTGTAATAGATGAATCCTTTTTGTGCATTTATTTACAGAATTGTTTTATATTAATTATTTTAAATTTGATGTATAAATACTATACCCTCAAAATCCCACGAATTTGTCAACTATTTAATGCTGCATGTATCTTTTTGTCCTAATTGTTTTCATTTTTACGAGCTGAATTTTATTGTGTTGTATACAAATTCAGATCTTTCGATTCTGAAAAAAAAACACATTTGCAGTTTTCGACAGAATGTTTAAAATCATAACAACCGATCACTGATCGATCGTTAATGCTCATCTATATATAATCCCCGACAGAGTCGACTCAATCTAACTTCGTAACCAGAAATTTATGACAGTTTCAGTCAGTGCCTGTCTCATAATAATCCATTTATATGTGAATTGTTTTCCTTGCGATTTATTTGGGTCAATACTACGTCCCGAAATGACGCAACTTCAACTGAAGTTGAAAGTTTGGAAGTTATGCCCGCTTAAAAAGTTCATCCTATGTCATATAGGTACCAGACCTCATGGTCGTAAAATATATTGACTTAATAATTTTCCCTCTGGTGTAGCGAACTTCGACACCGAGTATGCGACCCTGCTCGACAAAAAGTCGTGCAAATATTTGGAACGAAAATTGCCGCAACTTTGGGTGAAAATTGAATGTAACTTGCATGCATGGAGAGAAGTTTTTATGTCGGAGATTTATGTTGGTCGGAAAATAGGCCTCTGCGGGCTTTCAAAATTTTTTCCAATGAGAAAGTATTAGATTAAAATGTGTGGTAATATAAATTATTTCGAAATCAAAGCTTAATCGTGCACGATATTGATCGATAATGACCCATTTTAAAGGATGATTTCTGCTTTTTTGAGCGCTCGTTCTACTAAAGGAATAAGAGATGTTATTTTGAATAGCCCGCTATTTCGGTAGATGTCACGTTTGAAGTTTTCATTTTTGACATTTGATAAGAAGAGACCACGCCATTAATAAAATGGAACCATACGCGCTTCAAGAACGCATTGAAGTTATTGAAATTCACTATAAAAATGGTGAAAATTTGGCAGAGACGGTTTGTAAAACTCGAACATTTTTGGGTCGTCGTGAAGCACATTGTCGGACCGCAATAAAGAAATTGGTGGATTCGAGCTCTTGGAACAAGTTAGTGACGTGAAGAATTAATCTCGTGCACGTTGCTTAAGAACAGCCGAGATTATTGCTGCTGTAGCCGAAAGTGTTGAAGGAACAGTTACGGTGAATGGATTGCGCTATCGAGAGATGATTAATGATTTTTTGTGGCCGAAATTGAATAGTATTGATCAGAACAACGTTTACTTTCAACAAGACGGCGCTATTTGCCACACAACCAACGAAACCATTGATCTTTTGCGGGTAAAGTTTCCAGACAGTGTTATCTCTCGAAGAGGTGATCACAATTGGCCACCGAGATCTTGTTATTTAACACCTTGCGACTTCTTCCTTTGGGGCCACGTGGAAGAGAAGGTCTACGCCAATAGCCCAGCGTCGATTCAAGCCCTCGAAGATGGAATTCGTGAGGCTATCGAGGAAATATGGCAGCCACTTTGCGATTGGGTTATGGAAAATTTCATTAACGGATATGGTCCTGTAGGCGTGGTCGTGGTGGTCATTTGCCTGATTTTATTTTCCACTATTAACGGCATAGCTTCCTCTTTACATAAATAAAAATCAAATCATTTATATTGAAAATAGCATTTTTCTTTGAATTTCAAAATAACACCTCTTATTGGAAGATCTTTCAGAACGAATGCTACTAATTTTATCCAAATGTTTTTTATTTTCGAATTTTGAGCTGAAAATGGTCTCAAACGATATAATTCGACTCCCTGACGACAAATCTGTGGTCAAATTCAATTATTTCCTTGAGGCCGTTCGTAAGCACGATAACTTTTGAAGGGATTGCTAGGGACTTGAGATTTTCAGGGTCAGTTCGTTTCTCTCAAATGCCGCGGTTATGTTCGTTAAATAGCCAAATCATACAGGGTATTCCATAAAATATGGCCATTCAAAATTTTTGTTTCTCAATACATATCTCAGACAAAACAAAATCAATAAGAATTGTGGATTAAGATTGATATACTGAAAGCTCATGCAAAGGGATCGCATGATGATGCGAGGATCGCTTCATCCACAAATTCAATTTTATTTCATTTCTTTCTTTAAAAATTTCAGATTATAATTTTATATTCCATGCTACATACTTAGCAAAAGCTCAAGTCCTACAAAATTTTGAGGTGGTAGCATTATTGCCACGGAACGTTTGGGCTTCCATATTCTATGAATTTTTTTTCTCGAATCTCCTCAAGAAATATTCTTTTTCTGGTTAACCTTTAGTTATGAATTCCCTCTTCAATTTACTCAGTTGATGAAGCAATGAATTGACTTGCTTCCCAAATATTGAGATCCATTTCAAGAGCCGTTAATTTAATTTTCTCATCATTAAAAGCTCATCATAAGTATTCTTGGCTTGCTGAAGCTTCTTTCGAACTAACATTGAATAAACACTAATTAAACAGAAACCAGGCAATCAAAACGAACAAGAAATTACATTATTTTCTCTAGTAGAACTTCCCCAAATAATTCCATTCAATTTGAATACTTAGTGTTATCCTCCTGAAGTAGAATGTTTGTTTCATTATTATTAGCGAAAGATCGCTATGTATCAACAATGAAACTCTCAAGGTTAATGTCTCATTAGTAATGTACTGAGAAAGATGTGGAAACATAAACCTGTGAATAATATTCTATGAGGAACGAACAATTCTGCCCCCAGAAAGTTATCATAGAGGAACAATGCCTTAAGAAACAATTTATTCATGACAATTCACTCTGTTGTCTCGACAGCTACACAAGGTAATTTCTGAGTTTAAGGAGGAAATACATTCTGCGATACCTACTGAGTATTTTTCCGTCGTTCTTAAAATGAATACTCAGTTTAACATACAGAGAATTGATGGATGATGAGTCATTTCAATGCATGTCTTCTCCTATTTTAATGTATGATTATCATGGCCAACCGAACATAAAGTGTCAGAAGTAATATGTTACAACTCTACCTAAATGAAGAAATTCATATCATATCAGGTGTATCTCTCATGCAAAATAAAAATTTATTTCAATCAAAAATCGATACTCAATTTTAAATGAGGTCGACGAAAATATCTGGTAATCCTATTCTTGCTGGAGCTTTTTTCGAACTACCTCGAAAAAAAAAATAGTAAAAAGAAAACAGTTTTAGGGATATTTTAAATCGAAATATTGATGTACTAATGATATGAACAATCATGCCAAAGCTTCGGACTTTTTTCAGTAAAGCGCCTCATGAGCTCTTTCACTAGGAACGAGGGCACAAAAATAATACTGCATCTTTTGAATTGATAATATTATACAGAAGTAGAGCAAATTGCCGATGTAGAAATTCAATCGAAAAAAAACTGATGCAGTAATCGATTCAATTCTTTTCCAATCATATAGTACAACATTTAAAGTTTATGTGCGGACAGTTGTTAAGAATCATATATAGCAAAAAGTGTACATTATTGTCAAACCACTTTGTCAATCTATTTAGGATATGTCGAATAACTTGGTCAAGCATTTGCTTGTTGTTCTTCAAGCGAGCCATAGTCCTGGCACCATCGTTATAAATTTTAGTTACATTCATAAGCAACACAAGGAGCTAAATCAGAAAAACGTACTGGAACATTCATAAAAAACACTGGGAGCTAAATCAGGAAAATGTGCTGGAATGCAGAAAACCCCAGAGAACGTAAGGAACGAAAAACTGTTGAATCATGTGGATACAACGGTCAGAAGTTACTACAACTGTGTTTTCATTTTCTTCCAAAAAATGTAGACCAATTATCCTAACACACGATAGTGTTAGACAATTCATTTGCAGCATCGTTTCCAAGTTTTATGTTCTATGAATAAAATTGATTAGTTGTATGTAATGTCAGTTGTACATGTTGAAATAAAAAGTCTTGTCAGACATCCGTGAACTGTTTCTTCTTTTAGTTCCTCGAACAAATCCTAGATCAACAGGTTATGGGCCCAGGATTCGCCAGTTAGTGATATTCTACAAGTTTTTCCTTTCGTTTCCCATGTCTCAGAACCAGTCGCTGCCGATTGAACGTCTTAAAGGACGGGAAAATTTTGACATATGGAAATTCGCAGTGCAGGCCTATCTTGAAGATTTGAAACTGTGGGACTGTATTACTGGAGAGAATCCCACAAAGAAGAAAGACACGAAGTGCCGTTTAAAATTAATTCTATTGGTTGAACCGGTGAATTATGTTCACATTCAAAACACAACCACTGCCAAAGAAGCATGGGAAAAACTATCGAAAGCTTTTCAGGACGACGGATTGACAAGACGTGTTGTCTTCTCCGTACTCTTATAACTACAAAGTTAGAAGACTGTGGTTCGATAGAAGAATATGTGAACCGGATAATCACACAACCGCACACAAGTTAACGTCAGTTGGTCTAACAGTTAGTGATGAATGGATAGGAACAATCCTTCTTGCCGGATTACCAAAACGTTTCGAACCCATGATCATGGACATTGAGAGTTCGGGCTTGGCAGTAACCGGAGATTCGGTTAAAACAAAACTGTTGCAGGACCTTTCCATTGTAAAATCAAGCTCAGAAAATAATTATGAAGATTCAAATTCAGCTTTGTATGGTCGTAGTTCTGTTCAGTTTAACGGAAATCAGAAACACAGAAACTATGAACACGGTAAGGCACGGGAGTTGATTACGATGAAACATTCTCACCAGTTGTTCGGTATAGTTCCATCAGATATCTTATATCGCTGGCTGCAGAATACAATCTAGACATTGATCAGATGGACGCAGTATCCGCATTCCTTCAGGGAGACCTGGAGGAGGAAATTTACATGTCTCAGCCACCTGGTTTTGGCGATATAACTTCAAAAGTATGTCGACTTAGGAAGAGCTTATATGGGCTCAAGCAAGCGAGCCGGTTTTGGAATAAAAAATTGGATTCAGTTTTACAAGAATTTGGTTTGACACAGTCAAAATTTGACTCTTGTGTCTATTACAAAATAACAGAAAAATGTATGATAATAGTGGCTATCTGGGTGGATGACTTGTTGATTTTTTCAAATAATAAAAATTTGAAAAATCAGGTCAAGTTGCAACTTTCAAGATCATTCGAGATGACTGACCTTGGTGAGGCCAAATCATTCTTAGGTCTTGGATTAACACGTGATCGACAATCAAAGGTAATTTGGCTAAGTCAACAGCAATATATTGAGCAGATTCTCAAACGGTTCAACATGGATGAAGCCAATCCAGTATCCACTCCAATATCAAATGGTGACAATTTTTCCAAAACTCAGGAGCCACGAACAGAAGGAGAAAGGAAAAGATTAAAAAAATCCCTTTTCAAGAAGCTATTGGCAGCCTCTTATTCGCCGCACAGATTACAAGACCGGATATAGCATTTGCTCTCAGTAATCTCAGTCGGTTTAACAATAATCCAGGTATGCCACACTGGGCAGGTGTGAACGGGTACTGAGATATCTACGTGGAACCTCTTCATATAGACTTAAATTTGATGGATCAAAGGTTGGGCCCATTTACGGATACTGCGATGCTGATTGGGCTAGTGATCCAGATGAAAGAAGATCAGTCACAGTTATATTTTTATCAAGTGCGATGCTCCGATATTCTGGTGCACTAAGCGGCAACCTACTGTAGCTCTCTCACCACAGAGGCTGAATATATGTCCATGTTTTCAGCAGCACAAGAAGCTTTATGGTTGAGGGGCCTCAGTGAAGAAATTGAGCAGCCTTCGAAGAGTCCTACTCAAATCTTTTGCGACAACCAAGGAGCCAGGAACTTAGCACTGAATGGTACTTATCAGCCCAGGACCAAGCACATCGACGTACGGCACCATTTCATGAGAGAAAAGGTGCAGGCGAAGATTCTGACATTCACATACATACCAACCAAAAAGATGGTCGCCGATTCTTTGACTAAGGCGCTTGATGTGAATGAGTTCAGTGAGTGTATCAAGTGCCAAGGAATCTGCAATAGGGAGGGTGTTGGACAATTCATTTGCAGCATTGTTTCCAAGTTTTATGTTCTATGAATAATATTGATTAGTTGTATGTAATGTCAGTTGTACATATTGAAATAAAAAGTCTTGTCAGACATCCGTGAACTGTTTTCTTCATTTAGTCCTCGAACAAATCCTAGATCAACAGATAGTGCACGCCGTACACTGACACGTTGTGAATATTGGAGCTGTCCGTGAAGTTCTCTGGGGTTTTCAGCACTCCAGCACAGTTACCATATCAGCCTCTGCCCTCTTTTATGGGGATATTTGAAATCCAGCTATCGCCAACATACCCAACGAAATGCTATAAAAAATTATCCGACATTTCCGAAACCGATTAACGCTTTATGGGAAAGTAATTACAACTCAGAAATTCTATATATTGTAGCTTTTTGGGTTAATTTTTATCTGTCTGAATTTTTCGGTGTATCATTGAAATATGTTATACAGTAAACGATAAAACGGTTCCGAAATTCACATCGGAAACATACGATATTCAATGCATTAGAGAGAGTATTTTGCCGTGCAGTTGGACGTTTAACGCGGTGGTTGGTCCAATGAACAAATAATATGGTTATCTTTCTCAAATTGACCAACACGAGCAGTCCTACGCATTCAGTAAAAAATGCGTCTCAGGCTACGGGTAATACTCGATACGAGGGCAGGTTCCCCCCACTCCTCGATTAAGTATCTCCCAACGATAATAGTCTAAGAGCCCGTGAACCCCAGACCTTCGTTATTTTATAAAGCTGAAACTTGTCTACGCATTCTTCCAACACAGGTAAGAACGATGGACCATTATGAAGTTTGGGTCCCCTGGCTTTGGCAGGTAAACGGTATTAAAGGGGTGTAAAATACTGATCTAATTTCGTCATTTTATAAAGTGTGATTTTTTGATATTACCTTCAGAAAATCATTAAATTCACGTCATTAATTGCCAGACACTTACTATAGTGGCAACCCCTTGCCAGACACCCTTAATGTTCATTGAATTATATGTAATTCTACTTACGTTATAATATAAAAGCTGATTTTTATATATAATACTTGGGTAATAATTAGATAATGTTTTCTTATTAGACAGACATTTTTGATAGTGCCAACCCTTTGACAGACAAGCTTGTAGTTTAGCTGCAGGTGCGAGCGCGAGACAGTATATATGAGTATGAGTGAGTGCGAGTAAGACGACATGATTATAATGACTTATGCCAAATAAATTTTTTGGTACAGATTTATATAACTTATTATTTAAGTGAATCTCAAAAACATCCGAAGAAAAGACATTCGTAGCCACAACTGAATAAAATTGTTAAAAATTTTAATTTATTCTTAAAAATTTAATTTAGTTGTATCATTGAATGTCTCTAATTTTTCTGATAGTCTAAGAGCCCGTGAACACCAACCTTGTTATTTTATAAAAGCTTAAAACTTGTCTACGCATGCTCCCAACACAGGTGAGAACGATGGACCATTATGAAGTTCGGGTTACCCTGGCTTTGGCAGGTAAACGGTACTAAAGGGGTGTAAAATCATTTAAGTAATCTCAAAAACATCTGAAGAAAAGACATTCGATGCTACAACTGAATAAGATTGTTAAAAATTTTAATTTATTCTATTAACAATCTAATTTAGTTGTAGCATTGAATGTTTTTTCTTCAGATGTTTTGAGATTCACTTAAATGATTAGTATATAAATCTTTACCAGAAATGTATTTCCATAAGTCATTATAATCATGCCGTCTTACTCGCACTCACTCATATATACTGTCTCGCGCTCGCACCTGCAGCTAAACTACAAGCTTGTCTGTCAAAGGGTTTGCACTATCAAAAAAGTCTGTCTAATGAGAAAACATTATCTAATTATTACCCAAGTATTATATATAAAAATCAGCTTTTATACTATAACGTAAGTACAATTACATATAATTTAATGAACATTAAGGGTGTCTGGCAAGGGGTTGCCACTATAGTAAGTGTCTGGCAATTAATGACGTGAATTTTAATGATTTCCTGAAGGTAATATCAAAAAATCACACTTTATAAAATGACGAAACTAGATCAGTATTTTACACCCCTTTAATACCGTTTACCTGCCAAAGCCAGGTAACCCAAACTTCATAATGGTCCATCGTTCTTACCTTGTTGGGAGAATGCGTAGACAAGTTTTCAGCTTCTATAAAATAACGAAGGTCTGGGGTTCACGGGCTCTTGCTCTATAAGTAGAGAGACCAAACTACAATATTCCAGTCGCCGTTCATTCAGACAATTACAAATGAAGTGACCCTTTGCATTATAGCGCTGGTCAACTGCACGGCAAAATTATCTCTCTGATGCATTGAATTTCGTATGTTTCCCGATGTGAATTTCCAAAACCTCTATAAAGCAACCTCTATGTGGTCACGAATTTACAATATCTTATGGATCCAAC
>CM024241.1:90794612-90899247 GCA_013421045.1 Propylea japonica
TGCTGAAGAATTCATCAGATTAATCCCGAGCAATTGACAGATATATTCGATGAAATGCACCTGTCCAACAGATAAAATGTCTAGTTTCGAATGAATGGCTGCCAAGCACATAATAGTCGTAATGTCAAGATCTATTTAATGAATAAATTGCGATACAATGGATTGGAAGATACGGTCAGATGGCCACCGAAGAGCCCCGATCTTACGCCTTTGGATTTTTATGTCTAGTATACTTGAAAGAGAAAGTATATCTATTCGCTTCAGACTCAGAAGGATCTCATCAACAGAATAAAATGTGTTGTGCAGAAATGCGACAGAAAGGATATGAATCTTGTAGATTTGTAGATTCAGTACGAAAAACGATGTGTCAAATGTATTGAAGAAGAGGTCCGTTTCTTCGTTATTATTTCGATTCAAGATAAATTGATGATTTTTATAAGACTACATTCGGGTAAAAAACCTCATCTGAAGGTCAAGGCTCCCACTATAGCCTCAGAAAAATAGTAACGAAGGAACAAAACAGATATCACTACATAGTATAAAATAAAGTAGATTCTCTGTCCCTATGTCCCTATGTCCCAATGTATGCTTAGATCTTTGAAATACGAAACGGATTGGATGCGTTTTTTTAAGAGATAGGTGATTCAAAAGGAAGGTTTGTAGCAGAGAAAATTCAGGAGAAATTTCAAGATATCGAGAAGAAACGTAAGAAATTGGCAACTTTATGATATTTCTGAAAATTTTCATTATTTATGACATCGAATTCAATGACAACTGTCAAGTCTCCTTTCGAGAGGGAAGTGCTTCCAACAATTTCCTCATTTCAGAAGAAAAAGGCCAGATCCGAATCAAAAAAGGTGCGAATATCGTTTTCGAGTAGTTCTATAACGTTAATTAACGAAGATATTCGTTGCAGGAATTCTGAAATAACCAGGAAGAAGAAAATATTTTGACATAGGTACGTCTCATGTGAACATTTGTTCGTTTCGAGTGGAAAACGTTATTTGAATAGGTAAGTCCATATGAAATCATCAACTTCAACGTTCATTCAACGAATTCCTAACATTTCAGCGATCAAAAGCATCATTTCAGGTCGCAGTGATATTTGAGGTTTCTACTAAACCGAATTTCCCTGACAAATACGTAATGAGAACAAAATTCGGGGATTATTCGTATTTTAGGAAAAATACGCCAGGAAATGATATCAAACTGTATGTATTATGATAATTATCGATATTTCAATATATTTTTTCCATTTCCTGATATGTTTACATGTTAAAACCCGTTGAAGTCTGAGATAAACAGTCGTCACGTGTAACAAGGCAAGTGGTTGTAACGACTAACGTCTAGGTGTGTGGACCTGGTAGTGTACCGGTTTCGAATCCCCATGGTGGCATTTCTGTTTATTCTGGATAAAAAGTATTTTTTCCAGGTTCAAAGAAGGCTCATGAAAATAATTCAAAATTTTCATGTGCATGTTTTATACAGATACGTTTTAGACATATACAGGGGTGTTCTATAAATCTATCAATTATTTCACATTTCTACGTTATAACAGAAAGCTTTCAATGAAATTGAAGGGGCTTTTGAATTTCGAGTGATTCGTTATAGGAGGTGGAATTTTAAATATAGATACTATGCTTCGGATTCATACGGGGTGCTCCTATAAACATGTCGAATATTTTGAATTTCTGCATTATCACAGGGACATTTCCACAGAAACGAAGAAGTTTTTGAATTTCAAATGATTTACTATCGATGGTGGTTTGATTTATACAGGGTCTCTTCATAAAAATGCCAAATATTGTAATTTCTACTTCCTTACACGAACATTTGTACCACTTTTCCCATAAATGTTCAATAGACGCTCTGAGTATATACAGGGTGTGTAGTGTAGTCAGACAGATACCAAGGAATATATCAAATATCTATGAACATCAATAACCAATGATGATCTATCGAGGTATACAAAACGGTTCGAAAGACCTACTGTTCATCTGATCTATCGGTTCAATTGATCTACCGATTAAATTATTCTACTTAGAAAGGTAGATCTACCGGTTTCACAAATCTACTCAAAAAGGTAGATCTACTGGCCTGACTAGAAAATCATTGTTTTTTACATGGCAGTTATACGTTATACGTGTTCACGAGTTGGAAAACCATCCGCTTTGTTTGTGTTTACGTCAGGCCAAAAAACAAAAATATGGTTTACCAAAGAGCATTTCAAAAAAAACGGATAGTTTGCGGACACGTATAACGCTTCGATTCAGTATTACTTTGGATTCACTTTCATTTACTTAGAAAAGTTTAACTAAGTAACACTTCATTTTTGTAATCGAAATGAATTTATTACTGTTGTAATGTTCCTTTTCAAATATAAAAAAAAAGATCTTCATTTTTTTATCACCAAACGAAATGTTACAGAAAACGAAGCCATCTGGTGGCGAAACGGAGTTCGCGGGTTTGCTAGTACTCATATAATATTGACCATTGATTTTAAGCATAAATAATCAGAATTAAAAAGTTTGAGAATGCAAAAGTTTTCAGTTTAAAACTATGAAAACTTTCAGGAATGAAAAAACAACACGCAAAAAACGATTCTGCGATATTCACCTGAAATCTCGGTTAGCCTGAAACAAGGTGCGTTATGATAGATCGTTGAAAATTTCCATTCTTCGACACTTTTAACTCACTTAGCATTTTCCCATTCCTAATTTCGCAGCAATGTCGGAAAACAAGGTGAAATTTAATTAATCGTCGCTAAAGAACCTTTTTTCTGAAGGAAGTTTAAAGCGACCTTATCAACTTTTTTATTCCTTGGCTTCGACGGAAGCATGTTTGGAAGAGGATACAATTAAAAAAACGAGTATTTGGCATCGTCGCCAGGCGCTGACAAAATTCCTCAAATACGAATCTCGAAACTAATTAACGGTGAAAAACGTCTGCTTAATCGTCATGCAACTTCACGCTACAACGGACTTAGAAGTCGGATATTTAAATTGGGAATTTTAAGTTGGTCGTGAGAAATTTTTAGAGGCTTGAGGCGCCATCGGTGTTGAAGATTGGGCTGAAATTCTGTTGTTGTAGGATTTATATTTCATTTTATGAAATCAATTGATGTCTTAATTCAGCATAGATAATCTGAATCTATTTTTCTTCATTCCTGAATTAATGTTGTAACACTGATTCAACAACGTGAAAAATTGTAAACTGTTAACCACAAATAAATTCTCAAATTTATATTTGCTTATCTAAAATCTTCACCTATATGGTGTTAATGAATAAATATGACAAATTTCAGGATGCAATATCTCTTCCAGAAATATGAACAGGATATTTTATCAACTGATTTCCTGAATAGCACCATTATCTAGATACAGAGTAATGAAATTGAAAAAAAACGATTTTCTAATCGTAATAAGCTTGTCTTTCGCGATTTTTTTTCGAATCTAATGAGCTAGAGGTTTCTGAAATTCGAAGCTTAGTGTCTGTTTTTCCTCAAATGTTCTACGGTAAAGAAAAAATTTACGGGTCTTGTGACGTGAGTTTGAACCGCCTAATTGTGTTTTCGTCTCGAAAAGACGGCTTGAAATTAACGCTTATAATACGGATTTGAGTTTCAGAGAAATCTTTTCGTCTAAAAGTCTTTATATGAAAAATTGTGTTCGAAACTCAATCAATAATTCTTTTTGTTAACATGCAAATTTTTGAATCTGATTCACCATATGTTTTAAGATAAAAGTTTTTTACTCTAAAATGGTCGACTTTGGAGCGTATGACCAGGAGAAACTTTTCTGTGAGGTTCAAATAAGCATCTCGAAAAATATACTTTTTTCTCCAACCATCAAAAATGTTGACTTTCTGTACCATTTTCAGGTGCAAAAGTCATAAATTCTCTACCGTACAAAAAATTTGCTCGTTGCTTAGCAACACTTTTAATCCTAGGATTAAAAACGCTACTTTTAATTCTTGAATTAAAAGTAAATGCATTTGAAGTCTACTTGACAATCACTGTCATGATTCTGTGTTCAAATTCATAACCAAATATGAACGATTTTTCACTAAAACCAATTTTATTGTAATTTTGACTTGGTTGGAGAAAAAATAGTATATATTATTCGGATTAAAAGTGCCTATTTTGACTCGCAATTCTGCATTAGCTCGGCTGCGCCTCGCAACTGCAAATATTGCTCGTAAAAAAATATGCACTTTTAATCTTATAATAGGTATAATATACTATTTCTCCAACCATCAAAAAATGTTGACATTTTGTACTATTATCAGGTGCAAAAGTCATAAATTCCCTTACGTACAAAAATTCACTCGTTACTTAGCAACAGTTTTAATCCTAGGATTAAAAACGCTACTTTTAATCCTTGGATTAAAAGTAATTGCATTTGACGTCTAGTTGACAATCACTGTCATTAGTACCTATGTGTTCAATTTATAACCAAATTATAATGAGCTGCGCCTCGCAACTGCAAATATTGCTCGTAAAAAAAATATGCACTTTTAATCCTTATAATATAATATACTATTTTCCATTAGCGTAGAAGTTGGAAAAAACACCCACCTACCCTGCAAAACCTTTAACAATAGGGAGTTCGGAAAAAATCTCACGAAAACTAGCTCCTTATAATTAGAGAGAGCTGTTTTCTATAGAAAAAATATATTCGTTAAAACGTTTTTTTTGTAATTTCAACAATATATCCAGAGAACGGTGCGTTTCAAGGGTGAGCTAATGGAATGTTCATTTTCAACGACCCAATAAATCCTGAAGTTAGTCTCATCACTTTCACATTAACTCCCTATGTAACGTCACAATTTGTTATTTCTTCATTGTGTTAACTGATTAAGCCATCGGTCAAATTAACGGTTCCGAAACCTCAATTTTGTGGAATCTTCGATCAATGATTGGTTCAAGAAAATGATTTTTTTTCAGAAATTATTTTGATAATTGTAATTTTATTTTAATGAGATTCATGACTTTTGATGTAAAGTTTTCCATAAGACTCTAATAAACATTCTTCTAATGATTCTTAGTTCCATATTGTATGTGAAGAATAATTTCCATAGGGTGAGTTACTGAGTGTTTAATATTATGCAACTTGTGTGTTTAAAATACATTCAGTGAGTAAACGTCAACTAACTATTGTCGTCTTAAGTCTTCAAGATGGCATAAGTAAAATATACCCCGAAAATTGAACATCATCCTTCAAAAAATTCCTGCCAATAAATATTTAACTCCCTACTTGGCAACGCCGCGAAGACGCCTCTGGCTATCTCATCATCTCCCAATTACGTCAAGGATGTCAATGCTGGGGGGCTTCCAGTCCACAGGATGAATTGGATTCAATACCCCTGTATCTCTGGGAATTACCGCGGCTAAATCATATTCCGAGCGTGCCATGTTGAAATTTAAATGGAGGTGAGCTAATGAAGGAGGGGATTTCCTTGCATAACAGATGTTATGTTTGGATATTGGAGTGAAGAATGTGTGAGAAGGAGTCCAGCAGGAGTGGGGAAACTGGAGTGTTATATTATTGTTTAAGTCTGGAATTAAGAGGAAATATGATGGGAACAGTGAAAGCTTAGAGGAATCACGAAGAAGTTATTACTCTAGGGGATTTGATTCTTTTCTGTCAGCTGCAGCCAGGTCATTCTGTGGAAGTTGTGGCAGATTCTTATATTATATACCTCACTTATTCGTAATTGTCCAAATACTTCATGGACTTTGCATTTTCAAAGTTCATCACTCTCTGGAATATTTCTCTATTTCTTTTCATTCCAGATTCACCATTACCTAACCCAGACTAAAGGGACCTTGTTGTTCATGTCTACTACATTGTGATTTTTTCAGTATTCCCATATTAGCTTTGAGTCGATGGCAAGGAAATCAGTGTTAATAAGGTATTTCTGCTGAAATACTTTCGAATAGAAGCCAAAAAAAGTTGAACATTGGTCTGGCTCGTATACTCTAGCGTAGACACCTATCGAAATTTTAGAACCTTCTGTTCACCGTTTGATGGTATTTACTTCGAAGTTTTTGGTGCTCAATTCCTTTTCCCATTCTACCTCCTTCTGGCATCGAGCTTTAGTTCTTCTCACCAATCAAATCACTCAAGTATAATCAATCAATAATCACCCACTCACTGATGCAAACCCAAGGAAGTTCTCCCCTCTGCAAAAGAGACGTTCACATTCTATATATTTGGATAATAATTTATTGTGGACAGCTTAACTGGAAGGTATTGCTGTTTGAGCCTTCAGAGTGGTTGGTATGGTCTTGCAAATAGATGAGATATTTCAAAAAAAATAGTTGGTTGTATCATAATATTAGGAATGACAAATTCTTCTTTGTTCTACAGTTTGAGTCTTTCTTTCGTTGAGCATCTCATTAGTTATCAAATATCCATACTTATTTCTGTGTTCAATACCTACTTACTTCTCTTCCTTCTTAATGCATTAACGTCTTCACTTTGTGTAGTTGTTTTTCTGTGTTTATTCATTTGAACCAATTAAATTTCTGGCACATAAACGATATAAATGTTTTATTGGCAACCATAGGGGTAGAATAGTATATAGTTGCCATCATTGAAATGAACGTGGTATCAGATCCGCCATATTACTACCACATTACGTCAAACTTGACAATCGATGAACTTTCTGTGAGAATTGTGAATTTTGCGCCTTTTTTTAGTTCAATTGGGATTTTTTCTGCTTAAAAATATACAATAAAATGGTATCGTTTGCTTTGAGGCTTTTTCAAGTAGAGAAGAGACAGCGAAGAAGAAAATTATAGGAATAACATTTCACAGGTATGGATGAGTACTGAACAGATCCGCATTCGAAATTTTGCATGTCTGACTTCGTAATCTGATATCTTTTTATATGTGTATATTATCGCCTGAAGAAAGAGTGTTTATTTGACATTCAATTGACCTCATTTGAACAGGTTTCCTGAAGAGACCCAACACGTCATTTTTTTTGGCGAAAATTCCGATCAGAAAAAACTGGCAAATTAATTCGATTCTGAACTTTCCGCCATGGTCCCCAACTCAGCCCCGCCCAGTGGTACTATTTTTCTTCACTCAATTGTATGTCATAGCGTCTCCTCTCTATTATATCTCGATGCAGGCAACTGAATACGATACACGATAATTAGCGCTTAACTTCTATTTTTCTAAGTGAACTATGAATCATGGATTTGGCTTCTACTACGAAAATGCACCTCTGGAAAAAATTACTCCTTGAGGGTACAAAAATTAGGCCTCTTGACAGTTAGATTTCAGAAAATACTAAAAATGCGACAGACGGCAAGATGTATCCATGCATTTCAGCCTACTACTCCCATTTCTGTACTACATATTTCCAACTCAGCACTACGATCCTTATGAACTCAAATGCCTGACACAGCAAAAGTTAAGATGAACCAAATTCAAAATTCACAATTGCGCTCGCATGTGGTTATCAGTCGTTCTCCATTCTCACCAAGAACTTGCACCTTCTGCTCCAACTTTTCTAAACGGGCAAATTAACACATTTATTCGTGGTCCCATTGTCCGTAAATTAATGACCATTGATTCAACTCCACTTCTCCCCCCTATCCGTCAACTCCTCCAGAATTCCAGCTTTAAATGCCTCTGTGACATTCCGTATCTGATGAACATTAAGTGTGGAATTATGTAGAATGGACTGCGAAGGGGCAGATTAGAAATTCAAAGTGGGACCTGGAAAATATAAATGAAGAGTTGCGAAGTCGACAACTGCGACCGCAATTACATTAAAAGGGAGGGACGGGAGGTCTCCGCCGAAGAAGTTTAAATTCGTGCCCTCGTCGCCGTCCTTGCTTGAATGGGGGCCGCTGAGGAACTTCCCTTCAAATATGACGACTGCGTGTAGACCCATTACACTAAGCCGATTATGGAGTTGTCGAATATTCAACAGATCATTTTGAGTTCCGGGTATTCTTGGGAACTGAAAGGTCTTCTCGTCAATAGGAATTGAAGGGACAAATTATTAAGTCGCATTAGGAATGTATAGATGTTGAGTTCACAGGAAGATACGGAGGAAATTTAATCTGGTTAAGGGTTGTTAGACTTCGTGGTGGTGGGTTCGTCGATTATATGAGGTGTCTCAATGGTTGTCAATTAAGGGAAAAGAGAAGGATTTTCTCGAACTGTCCGAATTGAAGGAGACGAGATAGCGCTCAAGTGTTCAGTTTGATATATTGGCAATGAACTCCAAATAACGTTGCATCTGATGAATTCATTAGTAATAGAGTTCACTATGGAGTATTTCTGAGAATGATCATTGAAATATTATAGTATATAAAGTATGCGTATCACTAATTTTATATACAGGCAATCTTGCTTAAAATTACGCAACATCTAATGAATGAATCAGTTTAGAAATTCTTCCAGTATAAAACATTTTCCTTATTTAGGGTTGAAACCAAAGGTTTTTTTCCGATCCGTCTTATAACCACAATATCACAATACACAAGTCGATAGCAGTGGATGGGACGAATTAAATGAGAAAGGTATGAATGTAGAGTTTCATTTAATCTGTTTAAGTTTGTTATAACAGATCTCAAGGTAGTAAAGTGGCACTGGAAAAGGATACCGAATTGCTACTTCAAATTCAGTTTGAAGATTTCCTCGGTCTCGGTGCACTAAAGTATTCACAGTGCCAATAAACCACAATACAATCTACACACCTCTATAACTATTGATTGATAAAGCTGAAGATAAAGTCATCCTCAAATCTTCTATAGATGCCATGAGCAATGAAAGAATGGAAGAAAAGAGTGTTTGGTTATCGCGACAAAACAAATATTATCTGCTGATATTCCTACTTACAAAACCATAGAAAGATTTGATGATGATTTTTCACGAAATGAATTCATCCCCTTCAAAAAAGGGATGAAAAACCTTGCCCCACCTCTAATTTACATCCCTTTGGGACCCAATCGACCAACAAATGAATTTCAACTGGATAGACCGTCTGACTTATTTCTTCACTATTTTCAGGGCTCTATCAATGACCATCCCTAGTTATCGATACAACTGGAAGAAGGTCATCCTCAGATGATCTAGAGAGGACACAGATACTGGAGAATCAAAGGGGTAGGAATATGATTGTTCTTGACGAACACATATCACCAGCAGACATTTCTTGTGAGGGTGTATCGAAAAAAACAGCATTGAATACCACAAGACTATGCAAAAATAGTGAGTGGGAAAAGAGACTCATCTCCTCATTTAATTCGGAGGAAAATCATTGAATAATAATAATAATAATAATAATATTTATTCACTGACTTAATAAATACAGACAGGTAAGTACAGTGTACAATTATAGGTAAGTGTATATAGTAGATAAAATTATGGAGTATATGTAGACACAAAGTACAAATAAGCATAGACCAAAAACAAGAAAAAGTGAACAAATAAATGAATCACAGAAGCTTTAGCTCCGGAAAGCTATCGCTTGTAAGTGATTAAATTATACTTAAACTGAATGACTTTTAATTGATGGGTGAACAATCAACAAAATAGAAACAATAGAGTACCACAATCTTCCAACACACAACACTCAAAATCACAGCTCTCTCCAGCAAGTCCACATTATCGGTCTTTTTGATTCACAAAATCATGTATTCCTGCTCTCCCGTAAGAGATTAACCACCTTACTGATATCCTCCTGAACAAATTAATATTATTGATCTTCTTTATTTCCGGGGGAAGCTGGCTGAAAAGCTTCGGTGCAAGGAAATAGCAGCTACGCTGTCCCACAGTTTTATCGCAACGGGGTACTCTCAAAGAGTTCATCTTACTTCTTGTGTTGTAACAGTGTGCTATGGGGTCGGATGTTATTTTAGACTTTTTAATATTCATTAGCATGTTCAAGCAGAAAAGTTGTCTCACGTCAAATAGCTCGGACTCTTCGTACAAACTGTCGTTAGAGAATGTCAGTGGCTTATTATAAATAATCCGCAAAATCCATCTTTGGATTACATTTAAGTTTTCCAGGTGAGTATCATTTACTCCGCCCCAACCCACAATTCCATAAGTCAGCTGTGACTGGACCAACGCATAATACAGCAATTTGAGGTGCTTCAAATCAAGGTAATCTTTCAAATATTTCAATTTATATAATATACCTCTCAACTTGTTAACCGTATTTTCGATTTGTAGGTCCCATTTAAGGTGTCGGTCGATTGTTACACCCAAATATTTGATTGAATCCGCTTCTGGAATATGCGAAGCCGTTCCGATCACCAGAGGTCCCATATGCGGTAATCCACTTGAGTATGAGGAAAAGGGCAAATATCTCGTTTTTTCCAGATTAAGTGTTAATATATTATATTTGAGCCATCTATCTAATACTCTGAGGTCGGCTTCAGCCTCCAACTTTAACGATTTCCACGAATCCGATTCGCAAAAAAGAGCCACGTCGTCCGCAAAACAAATAATTCTGCCTTTGATCCTAACACTCAACAAGCTGTTAATATAAAGAGTGAACAAAAGTGGTCCAAGTACTGTGCCCTGTGGCACCCCGTAATTCACATACATGGGTTCACTTAACTCTCCATCTATATGTACTATTTGTTCTCGATCCGTTAAATAACTCTTAAGCAAGTCGTAGATTTTCCCTCTAAAGCCGTACTTGTCCAACTTATTGAGAAGCTTTTCATGAGAGACGGTATCGAATGCCTTAGAGAGATCAATGAAGACGCATAAGGATGGCTTGCTCTTATCTAGCGAGTTGTAAATATTAGACGTCAGATGTTGTATGGCGTCCTCGGTTGATTTTTTCTCTCTAAAGCCATACTGATATTGTGAAATAATCCCATGCTTATCACAAAACTTTATTATTCTTGTTTTAAGTATCCTCTCCATGACTTTTGCAACACTCGAGATCAACGATATTGGTCTATAATTTTTCATGTCCAGATTATTCCCACTTTTGAAGAGAGGTTTAATAATTCCAATTTTTAAACTTTTGGGGAAGTATCCCTTATCGAAACAACAATTTATCAGGTGGGTGAGGGGGATCTTCACCTCATCACATATATTCTTTAAAGTCTCTGTTCTTATCTTATCGATTCCAGGAGCTGTTTTATGTCGCAGTTTCATTATTGTTTCCTGGACCTCTTTGGTGTTCGTAGGGAAGAGACACATGGAATCGCTTACTCCCTTATCATTTTCTCTATAATTATCAGGAACTATTATTTTCTCTGCATATGATTGCCCTAACTCAGTAAAATATGCATTGAAACTGTCGCATATATTTTTCTTAGATTCAAGAATTGTACCATCCGCCGACTTAATCTTCTCAATTTTATTTCAGGCCTCGACCGATTGCAAATGTCATTCACAGCATCCCAGAGCGCCTTGGACTGATTAACATTGTCCCTTATCAGTTTCTGAGTATACATTTTTTTCGCAACCTTTATTAATTTCGTTAACTTATTTTTGTAGACAGTGTATTCCGATTTCAACAGTAAATTGCTCGGGTCCCTCTGTGTTTCTCTATATAGTAGCTGTTTTCTATTTATTGATGTCAGTAATGCAGAAGTGATCCATTTCTTCTTTAATGTTTTGATGTTTCAACCTGACACTTTTTGTATTCTTTTCAATATATGTATTTACTTTCCCAATAAACTCGTTTGTCATCTCATCTAAGTCATGTAAAGAATAAAACCTTTCCCATCTCTCCTTCCTTAAATCGGTTTTAAGTGTTGTATAATCTATGAATTTCTTATGATTATGATTAGCGTTGGATAAACTCGCGGGTTGTGCATTTAAGTCCACGGTCAATGCGATGGGATAGTGATCCGTAATAACGTGTTGAAAAACATACGACTGAATTTCCCTAGCTGATTTTGTTTTCACATAGAAATGATCAATGCATGTCTGACTTTCCGGTCGAGTGCATACATTTATGTAAGATTGATACCCATAGGTGTTTAAAATATTTTTATATTCCTCGGAGAATTCTAAACACGAAAGCAAATCTATGTTTATATCCCCGGTCATAATATGCATGTCATTTCTCCCCACTGTTTGAAGATACCGTTGTAAATCGACGTTGAAATTATTCGGGCAAGTACTCGGTGATCTGTAGATTGCAGTAATAATTATGTTTGTAGATTCAACTATTGCTGAGACTTCTAGAATTTTTATGTCTCCTAGTTTTTTTACTTCATGAGAAAACTTGATATCATCCCGAATATACACTATGACCCCGTCATTCTTGTTCAGTAAACCATCATTGTATAAAGTGGTGAATCCATCAATCTTTAGCACATCTAGGTCATAAACGAGATATGTCTCGGTAAGAACTATGATTTGAATCTCGAGCGTGAGCTTATTCAAAAACAGAATGAACTCATCCATATTTCTCGTAATACTTCTGATATTAAGATGTAGTATATTAAGCGTTGTTGGTTTATATGGCAGAAAATCCTCTATGTTAGGTACAATCTTGTCAACACTGGTTCGTTCTCATATTCCCTAATGAATGGGTCCATTTCTTTGTTCCAATACAAAAAAAAAGCCAAAAATATGCAATATCTACGTAACAAAGAAACCAAAAAAAAATTACACAAATAGCAATATGGTGAGTGGACGTGACTATGTCAAATCCTTTTTTTGGGTATTAGACCGCAATCTCGTATATCTCCCCGGTCTCGCGGCTACTTTAGCGTTCTCACCAAACACTGGTGTACCTTTCGGTTGAGGGTTCACTGTAATCCTCTCAATGCCTTTGGCTGGTTGGATTTGAACGCTTTTTTCAGCGTCTTCGGCATGCAATCTGAACGACTGTGTTGGTGTCCCCGGGTTACTGTTCGTCAGGCGGGTAGTTATTGGTTCCCGGTTCTGTTCTAATTCCTGGAGAGTATACTCTCTATTTTTGACAACGAGTCTGTTGCCCTTAATATAGCAGTCTTCCCCCCCTTCTTTTTCCCTCTTCAAATATTCTCTCAACATCCGATATTCGCTCCGTTGTTGTTCTGTCAAATCGTCTCCGATGGCAATACCACTTCCTTTCAATTTTTTACAATTTCTGATAATTTCGACCTTTTTCAGATGGGAAACAAACTCAACCTTCACTGGTCGATTCAATTTTTTCCCAGGCAATAGAAATTATTTATATCCCTATGGTCGACTTCTACCCCACCAAGTTCTTCAGCTCACTACAAATGAAATCTGCAGTTACACTCTCGTTTGGTACCGTCCACCCAAAGACAACAATATTATTTTCCCTAGATTTTCTCTCCAGTCGGCCGATTTTATCCTTCAATAACATATTTTCCTGCTCAAGCATACGAATTTTGAATTTCAATGCCTCAAACTCCAACAGTATATTGGATTCCGAGGCATGAATACTATTTTTTATCTCTGTTTTACTATTTTCAATTTTCTCTAGAATATCCTGAACAATTTTTCATCCATAGTATTAAACAAACAAAAATTTCGTTGTTGAGCAAACACGGTAACAGCGGCACAAAATAAAACAAAAATGGGAACGGAAAGGAATACACACTTCACTTCCTTGGGCCTTTAAGGAAGACTTTAAACAGATAAGGCGGGCCACGGAAAGATCGGAAGCGGGGAATATGGTGCGATATGAAAAGGTGTTCAGTTTATATTGTATATTCGTCCCGACAGTGCGTCATGCAATAAACATATTTACCCGCAATCCACCTGTGGTACGTACGCTGTCCGTCGATACCGGCAAAAAAAGAAACGAATTTGTGAATATTATGTACGTAAACAATTGTTCTGTTCTATCAACTATCAATCAATTTACTTCCCTGATTTGATTATCTGACAACAAAATTTCACCCTGTGCAATTCGATCCTAATTACACCAACAACACACTGATAATTCCCGTCTAATCGTAGCGCCAAAGAAACACACGTTCACTCCACCAATATCAACAATCGAATAAATATTGAATGGTTCACCAGTGGCTCAGATTCAATATACCCAAAAATTTTGGATTCATTTTGTTCTGGAAGAAGACATCCTCTTTCATATTGGCCAAACATTCTCATTTCAACAAGGAAGAGTCGATAAAATGATCATAATAATGGCATTACACTCCGCTCTTCATCAACAATCCAATATCAACAATTAAGGATGATGTTGAATCAAAATGGCAAGCATCCCTTCATTTTCAGACGACGATTTATTTCGTAGAGACCTGCCCAAATAACCTGTTCCAGATATTCGGTTCAATTTCACTCTGCACCTCTGAAAAAAGGGATACCCTTCCCGAGGACACGTAAACAATTCCGAAAACCGTTCAAAAGCTTGCCCCACCCCTAATTACATCCCTTTGGGACGCAATCGACCAACAAATGAATTTCAACTGGATAGACCGTCTGACTTATCTCTTCACTCCTTCTTACGCTCGAATCAATATAGCGCACGTCGATCGTTTTTTACCCCCAGAAGATTTATATCAGCCATATTTCTTCCTAGCAGTATCGGACGGTGAAAAGAGAAACACTTCGATGGTTTGAACCAAGGCGTGCAAATGCTTCAAGAAATATTTCGGTCATTGAACGGGCTACGTCACCTTGCTGTTTGTTTTGGTCCCTAAGACGTTTCGGCTATTTTAAGATCGACGCTGATCATTTGGAATTCGTGCCAGCGGATGGCGGACCTCGAAAAGGTAGTATTTATATCTATCGGTTTGACCACCTGGCAGAAGAAATTTATCGATAGGTGAAGGGAAGTTGGAGAGGTTATTCTATTTCAAGATCGAAAACGTATAAATGTGTGAAGTCCAAGTTTTGAGATGTTCGATGCATTTAAAATCGAGTCAGCTTGAAATCGAACTGTTTGAATTTTGGTTGCACACGACCAGTTTTCATGGAAAGCTATCCTTAGTCTCTGTTACTTCATTGCCATCATACATAACATAACCCTACGACGTAGATATTAAGTGATATTTATCGATACGAAATTAAAACTAATGCGTTAGTAGGAACACAGGTAACTAAATTAAAAACATGAAAGCAAACAATAATATTAATTGATTTAAAATCTACCAATATTTAACTCAGACTTCGGAACAAATCCAGAGAAACTTGCATGTTCTCTGGACGTTGTCGGGATTAAGTTCCGAAGTATAAGTTTAATATTATTTGATTTCAATCAATTTATTTCATCCACGACTATTGTGAAATCCGTCCATTGTACGTCTTTGTTCTCGGCCTTAATAATACCCATTAATCACAAGGGAATAATGAGATTATAAATCACTGCTGTCAGATGCTTCCTAGATTTAGCTTTGATATAATATTTTTTAAATTAGTATTTCTTCAGTATTCTAAAGTACTCCAACTATTAAATATGGACATACCTTGTCAATCGAGGACCAAATCTACTTTCATTATATCAATTGAAGCTTTTTTCATTACAAAATATACAATGACTAGTTCTCCGAAAATTTCTCATATGTCAACTTGACTTTTTCCACGATTGTCATAGAAGGGTCTTGTCGCAGTCGCCAAATGTTAAAATCTTCAAGAAATATATTCAGTAGTCGTGGATAAAGTATAGTATGCTACTCGCGTATAATGGTTGTTATTCACTCGGTGATTTGGGCCACGAGCCGTAGGCGAGTGGCTTCACCTGGCGAATAATATTCTACGCTAGTTGCATAATATACTATTATTCTCCGCTTACAATGTTCATATTTATTGATGCTTTCATCGTCGCTTACAAGACCTTGAAATATTTTTGTTGAGTTTTAGTCATGAGAACTGTTGATAAGGTTTGGAATTCACTAGAGACTAAAAATATTATAGTCTGCAAAAATACACTCATAAAACTTATTATATCGATCGATCCGTGACAAAAAATTGAGAAAGTTGAAAATGATACGTAATGAATATTCCTCCAATAATTTTGAGAAATAGATCCACAAAATTTTGAAATATTTCACTACACACTCCAATGAAAAAGCCTGCAGAGCACTCTACATTTCATAAGTTCAAACACTATTGTTGTCTATTCTGGGATGAAGTCATGAACCACGATGGCCTCACTAAAAAAACAATATAAAACCAATTTCCTGGTTCAATTCACTAACGCAAATAGCAATCAACACAGAGTCGTTAATAAACAATCAATTCGAATGCACTTCATTTCTAGCCACAGAATCAAAGTTCAGCTTGATAAATGAACAAAACCCAATCAAATGGTTTATTGCATTTCGCCCAATTTATCGTCCAAAACTTATGAGCACTTGAAAATTAAATAACGAACATCGTCCTGAGTGGAAAATTAACGCAAACTGAATTTAACAACAAACTCAATCCTAGACTTTAATAAGAGTGTATAAATAGCGAAGGTTTTGCAATACAACACGGAACAAACCGTCGACAAGAAATATTAGAAAACCCACTGTCTTGTACAGTGGGTTGCCAAATTCTTAGGGACACTACTAGTTTTCTGTAATTTCCGGTTTATATTAATTTATGGGTAAATAATTGATGTTAGGTATTGCAACTTCTTTTTTATTTATTGGAAGATAGAAAAACACATATTTTATAGTCACACGTAATTATTTTTCCATAAAATATGACGAACTAAAAAAATCTAATATTTGGTAATGCCGCCTTTGGCTGCAATTAAGGCTTCCAGACGTCGGGGCATGCTCTCAATGCAAATTTTTGCATTGTGCTGTATATTGGGGCTCTGATGCCACACCCTAATAGACGTTTCAATCAGTTGCCGCTTGGTGGTGTTAACTTCTTTGGTTACCTCACGTTTCGTGAGTTTCCAAAGGTTTTCAATGGGCCAGGGCACAACCTTCACAATCTTGGCGGCCAGAAATGCTGTTACAATCCTGGTTTTATGGCACGGTGCCAATTCGTGCATAAACACGTATTCCTTATCATCAGGAAACCATTCTTCCACCTGTGGTAAGAGCCGACTTTCAAGCACTCGCCTGTTCTGGTCCTGCTTCATGGTGCCTTCGAAGATGTAGAGAAGTCCCATACCCTTGGCTGAGATCACAGACCACACAGTGATGTTAACAGGGTGTTCAACCCTCTCTACAAGACAGTCCGGGTGAAACTGCTCCCCTGGGAGTCGGCGGTCGAATGCTCCAATAAATAAAGAAGAAGTTACAATACCTAACATCAATTATTTGCCCATAAAATAAATATAACCTGAAAATTACAGAAAACTAGTAGTGTCCCTAATAATTTGGCAACCCACTGTAGTTTGGAGAATAGCTCTGAACGATATAAACCACTCTAAGACCCTTTATTTATTTGTCATATTGTTTGGGTATTATACTGCAACAGCGCCATCCTGAAGATCCTTTCGAATCACCAATTAATGAGAAATTCATAAATTAGTTTTTAATTTTTATTTCAATGCTTTCTCATGGAATTTTTTCGAGGTGATTTGAACATAATATCGGAAGCAAGATTGCCAACGATAATAGGAAGTGGTAAAATTATTATGAAATGAAATAATTCAAGCAATTTCTCCATATATTCTCACTAGCTCCAAACCACAAGAGCGCCTTTCTAATAAAGAATTTTCCAATAAAAGGTGTAATTATGAATAGCCCGCTATTTCAGTAGATGTCACGTTTGAAGCTATAATTTTTTCACATTTGACGAGATGAAACTACGCCATTAATAAGAATGGAACGATACACGCTTCAAGACTGCAATGAAATGATTGAAATCAACTATAAAAATGGTGAAAATTTGGCAGAGACGGTTCGTAAACTAGAACATTTTTGGGTCGTCGTGAAGCACCTTGTCAGACCGCAATAAAGAAATTGGTGGAAAAATTCGAGGTGTTGGGACAAGTTAGTGATGTGAGGAATAAAACCCATGCACGTCGCTCAAGAACAGCCGGGAATGTTGCTGCTGTCGCCGAAAGTGTTGAAGAAAACCCAGATTTGTCCATTCTTTGTTGTTCTTTGGAATAAGGCATTCCACAAACGTCATTAGACCGTATTTCCTATGACCGAAATTGGATAGTATTGATCTGGACAACGTCTACTTCCAACAAGACGGTGATACGTACCACACAAGCAACGAAACCATTGATCTTTTGCGGGAAAAGTTTTCTGACCGTGTAATCTCTCGAAGAGTTGATCACAATTGGCCACCGAGATCTTGTGATTTAACCCCCTTGCGACTTCTTCCTTTGGGGTCACGTGAAAGGTCCAATAGCCCAGCGTCGATTCAAGTCCTCAAAGATGGAATCGTGAGGCTATCGAGGAAATAGGGCAGCCACTTTGTGATTCGATTATGGAAAATTTCATTAAAAGAATATGGTCCTGTAAACGTGGTCGTGGTGGTCATTTGCCTGATGTTATTCTCCATTATTAGCGGCATAGCTTTTTCTCTATAATGAAATAAACATCCGATCATTTATATTGAAAAATGGCATTTTTTTAATATTAAAGTAACAGCTCTTATAGGAAAACCCTTCATTTTTTGAATAATAAAGGAAGTAAACGATTCCTCATATTCAAATCACAACTTTAAATATGAGCTATCCAATAACATTACATCGTGATTCGTGGGTGGTAGCCCTACCTTTGTCGTTCATTCCACCTGCATTGGCTTGTTGCAATCATTGCGGATATAGAAATCAAGTTATACCATTAATTCTAGGGATTCCTCAAACTGACTGCAGATTTACACGGCTGTCAGTTTAACATGATTAATACCTGTTACCACTGCAGCTTGTTTAAAGTTCAGTCTAAATTTATCTGTTTATTGGCTCTGCTTCGAAAATATAAATTATATAAGTCATAAATGAAATACGATGTTCGATTCCTGCATGTGATTGTCGACGGAAATAAGTGTTTATGTAGAATTGAAGCCCACTCTTTTGAGAATACGCAATGAAAATAAGCAGAATTCAATAATCCCGATTGATGACGAAATTTCTCATTCTGACGAGAGAGAATGACGAATGGAAACCAAAAAAGAAATATAAAAATATCTTCTTCTAGGAATTCTAAAAGAAAATCATTCCGTTACACGTTATTTCTATTAAAAATTATTGGTTTCATTGGAAAATGTAGGTTGACTCAACAGTGTTCTGTACTAAATGCAGGTTTTTAATAACTACAATCTGGAATGCAAAACCTTTGATTATTTTGCTGCACGAGTGTAATTTGGGAAATCAGTTCCTGTATAACCTGTGAATTGTCTCCAAATATCTTAGGGCACTTTTGCTATTCACAATTAGATTATCGCAATCATTTTCCGACCTCTGCACTCCATTCACAAAGATTTTTCAGCTAGGAAGAAAATATTCAGTATCCCTGAACTGATTCATAAGTATAATCCGTTCACGAAAGGTTGAGCCGTCGGCGTCGGTTGGTCATGACAATTTAGCATACTCCACTGTGTATATTAAAATTTTAGGTTATGTAGTTCATTTTCTTATCAGATTGAAACGCAATGTTGTCAATATATCAAATAGCTTTCTGATAACTCGAAAGCTCGTCTGACGAGGTCAGATTCTTTCGGCAACGTTGACTTTATTTTACGTTATGACAGCAAATGATGCCAACTTTAGATGAATAAACAAACGCCTACTATGAGCTCTACTTTCTTGAACGGACTATAAAGATGAATCTCTGACATGAGGATACCAACTTAACATGATTGAGCATAATCATGAACTCCGTACTCTACTGATGAAATATTCACTAAAAATTTTGTTCGATTTTGTTCACAGTTGGAAGTGAAGAAAGAGATGCCCCTACACGTGAATAGTACTACATTTCAACCAACCAAGCTCTAGAGTCAGATGAAAGCATTTCACTGTCGCACTGTAAGTAACCAATAGGTTAGATTTTCATTTCTACAATTTCTGAATATAATAATCTGTGATGAAGTCCGTTCACGAAAGTTTGAGCCCATAGTAGGCGTTTGTTTATTTATCTGAAGTTGGCAGTATTTGCTGATATAACGTAGAATAAAGTCAACATTGCCGAATGTATCCGGCCTCGTCTGACGAGCTTGCTAGTTATCGGAGAATGCCATATTAACAACATCGCTTATCAATCTGACAAGAAAATAAACAACATAACCTTAAATTTTAATTATACGATGGAATATGCCAAATTTCCATGGCCAACCGACGGCTCAATCTTTTGTGAACGGACTATAGCTATAATTACCGACATATTCTTAAGCAACAATAAACTGTCACCAAATCAGTAAAATAATTCAGTTTATGAACGTCAAACCGAAACGAAAATGTAATATCGAATCTCTGAACAACTAAAGAGCGATGTTGCCAAACTGACATAATTGTCTGTTAGTACCATAGTAGGGGTGCCGTAGACCAATTACCCCAATACGGAATAAAGATACGCCACAAGTTGACAACGCCGAATGTTCTTCGCGTTCATAAACAGATTCTACTTGGCTGCGTCAACAAATCCGCGAAGGCATCTCTAGGTTTACTTCTTACTCTGAGTTGGAATGATGATAACTAGAAAATTATAAAAATTCATCGTTTCCTGGAAGCGAAAGAAAATCCAGAATTCGTCATAACCACAGAAAAACAGAACAAAACGTAATAGTCCAATTCAACAAGCTTTATGGCTAGTCGCCATTACACCAATTGCCTCTATATACGATCTTTATGGCCCATGAAATCGAAGGTCACTCGAATCGTCTCATTAGAACACTGGTACACAGCCATATATACCGTTCCATTTATGAACCATCGCTTTGAAACGGCCAAATTGGATCCAAAACCCTTAAACATTCAAGTTAAATAATTCCCTACATACCGCATAGAATCTGAACTGGCCGATCTACATATTTACTGCGACCATCCATAACGAAGAAGATGACAGCTGATTCTATCGAAACATCACAGAACGGGCGAGCGCGGAATGAATGCGACAATTCATAGAATCGACCCGTTCCGCGGGGGACAAATGGCCGGTCGGACCGTATCTATGCTCGTATTTTGGAACTGTCCAAGTTTCAACTTTAAGAAGTTCCGGCAAAGTTAAATGGCAATTTCGAGGAGATGCCTCGCTGTGTTGCAGAACGTTCGCGATTTTTACTCCCATTAAGGGTTATGATTGAGTTTGTTGTTGAAATCAGTTTGCGAGGAATTTTTCACTCAGGACGTGATTGAATTTTTCAAGTGGTCATAAGTTTTATACGGTAAATTGGGAGGAATGTAATAAACCATGTGGATGAGTTTCGTAGATTTCTCATGTTGAATTTTCAATTCAATTTGCGAATAGAAATGAAGTGATCGTTTGTTAATGACCCTGTGTTAAGCGGTGCAGTTAATTGGTTCCTTGTGAGCTCATCTCGGTTCAGTACTCCGTTCTCGCATAATAAACAATAATATCTATAACATTTGAGAAGAATATTGATCAAATAATTTCGTGCATATAAACAGATTCTACTTGGCTGCATAACAAATGCGCGAAGACAACTCTAGGTTTACTTTTTACTCTGAGGTGTAAATTATATAGAGGTTTTGTCTGCAGGTGCTTTAATCTCGTAATCCCGTATTGCACTCGTACTGTGTATCGATTGATAATTGAATTTATATAATGCTACAAAGCCAACTATTGAAAATTTTCGGTTTGTAGGGCCATGTGCAACACAGCACTCTAATTGAAATTGTTCTATCCAACGTTTCGGCAAGCATTCGCCAACCGGTTATCGCATAATCGAACTTGAAATTCAGCAAAATTAATGCGACCAGCTTCTGACATTAGCTGTCAGAATAATCCAAGATAATGGTAACAGCCGAAATAATCTTTCAACCAATGAGCCATTATCAAGAATTTCCCGTTAACAAACAGCACTTTACTGCCTTAAGTCGACCATAGACATCGTTATTTTTCATCCGTTCGTATCGCGGCGATAAGAACCGTCCCGGAAAAAGCGCAAAAAACCGATGTGTGTGGCGAAAAACCGTCGGTACGTATCGTCGTTATAAATATCTGCCGATGCCTGATTTTTGTCACGACGGTCCATCGGTTTTCGTGCCATACTGACTGTGTATGAGGATTTCGTCGAGAATCGACGGTTAATTGCCATTAGCGTAGTATAAGTCTCGTTTCTTTTTTCTTCTTTACTCAGAACCGAAACTGCGGCCACCACTGCTAAGAGATGTTTCATCTTCATGACGTGCTAATTCGAGAACGACAGCAAAATAACTGGTAGAAATTACCGAAGTGTACGGGCAAAACAGTTCCGCGATATGATTCGGCGGTTCGAATCGCGGCGAGGAAAAAAAGGATGAAAAATAGCGATGTCTGTGGCCGGTTTTATACAGCGACAACTATTGAATTTAAGTTGGCGTTAGCAATGTCCATAGACAGTTGTTTCGGGATATTGGGGCTCATTATGATGAAAAGTATCTTTGTATGAGGCAGTCTTGAACCCTTTACTTCACGATCAGGCATATTGTTCTGGTTATTATACAGCAACAACGCCATCTTTGAGGATCCTTAACAGCCTAGTGAGCAAGCAGTTCGTACAGTTATTCTGTACTCTTCTCGGTTTAAAACCGCGAAGAAAACAGAGACATGAGGATACCTACCTAAAGAAATATTGCTATCTTAACGTAAAGTATTTAAAAAATATCTCCATATAATGTTGTTTACAGTTTGTTTTTTAACAAGCGCCAAAAGTACATTTTTAGACGTTCTAAAATTTCATTGCTGTAGTCAGGTACTATGTCGACTAACAAATAAAATATACCTATAGTACGATCCAAGTGTAATCTGTATCGTCCAAACAGGCTGTTGGAACGCATGGAGTGGACCGTTATACTTTCAGAGTAAAAAGTAAACCTAAAGTTGCCTTCAAGCATTCGTTATGCAGCCGAGTAGAATCTGTTTATACGCTCGGACAATATTCCGACGTTGCGAACTCATGCCGTTTGCTTATTTCGTATCGGGATAATTGGTTTATTGCTCCCCTACTCTGATACTAACGGCTTGCGTCTGTTACAGGCAATCCTGTCAGTTTAGCAACATCGTTTATTGATGTTTAGTTTTTCATTTCGATTTGACGGTCATAAACTGCATTATTATACTGATGTGATGGCAGTTTATTGTGGCTTAACGCTACTCCGGTAATTATAGCTATGGCAAAATTATGAAAATGTTGTTTTATATTCAGGAATTAGAGAAATGCGAAACTAACCTATTGTTGACTTCACCCCAGTGAGGCAGTGAAATGCTTTTCATCTCACTCTAATGCACTTGGTTGATCACAATGCAGTAACTATTCACGCGTAGGGGCATCTCTATATCTATTTTTTACTCGGAGGTTATACCGTAGATAGTGTACGATTCTCGTATCTGTTCAAACAGGCTTGGTGCACATTGGCCACAAAGTAATCGCGACGCAGCGTTATGATTCTGAACAGCTGTTTGAGATAACTGAGCCAGAGCCACATTTAAGTAGGTAAACACAAATTATAGCTCTTGGATATCCTAGGCCAATAGCGACAGCTATTCTAGGTGACGTGTGAAACAAGCCTATGCCTGATAACTATCGCGATAGTTCAATGCGTCGTAGTAGTAGTAGTAATAGTAGCATCAACGCTGCGTCGTGATTACTTTGCAGAGCATGTAAACCGGGCCTCATATTACCAAAGAACTTCCAGAACGATAGGTTCTCATTCTATGGACGAAACGAAAGCATTTCAGCAACAATTATTAGTCTTCCAACCTTCAATAACTCATAAAACATCATCGTAAAACCAGTCACAAAGTAACAATAGAGGATAAAGGCATCTCTTGAAACAGACTTCCTGGAAATATGTAATAACGAGCGACCTCTGCGCCCTTTGTCCCTGATATCATTATACAATTCAGTAAGGTTAGCTAAGGTTAGGTGTGAAACTAGCATCTGCCCTGATAGCTACCGCGATAGTCCAATGCGTATCGTAGTAGTAGTATTACTAACGCTGCGTCGTGATTCTTTGGCAGAGCATGTGAACCCGCCTTATATTACAAGACAGCTACCAGAACGATACTCATTCTATGGGTGAAAAGAAATAATTAGTCTTTTAACCTTCAATAACTCATAAAAATCATCGTAAAACCAGTCACAAAGTAAAAATGGAGGATAAAGGCATCTCTTGAACCAGACTTCCTGGAAATATGTAATAACGAGCAACCTCTGTTCCCTTTGTCCACTGATATCATTATACAATTAAGTAAGGTTAGGTGTGAAACTTGCATCTGCCCTGATAGCTATCACGATAGTCCAATGCGTAGTAGTAGTAGTAGTAGTAGTTATAACGCTGCGTCGTCTTAACCTTGCAGACAATGTGAGCCAGGCCTCATATAACTAAAGAACTTCCAGAACGATACTCATTCCATGGACGAAACGTAAGCATTTCAGCAACAATAATTAGTCTTTCAACCTTCAATAACTCATAAAACATCATCGTAAAAACAGTCACAAAGTAACAATAGAGGATAAAGGCATCTCTTGAACCAGACTTCCTGGAAATATGTAATAACGAGCGACCTCTGCTCCCTTTGTCCACTGATATCATTATACAATTTAGTTAGGTTATTACCGTTTCCAAACGTTATATGCGTTCGGATTTCCGACATTGTCAACAAGCTACTCGGTACTTACACAAATATGCATGTTGCTCGCCTACTTTATGTGTGTGTTTCCAATAAAATGCCGTTTCGTAATAATCGTTCGGAATGGGTTTCGCGAACGGGGACGAATTGGTTTTCAATAGTTTCAGAGGATACTAATTGGATATGTTCGAACTAACTGTTTATTGCACTTTTATTGATCGTTAGAAGGAATTACAGGATTTGTGTATTGGATCTGTTTTGGGTAGGACCTTTCTAATACTTTTCCTTCATGCAATAGTAGTGTTCTTTCGTACTGATTGAACTGATGGAACTTATTCCGCGATTAGAATAATCACTTGCAATCACTTTAGAGTTGTGGAAGGGGAACGGATTGAAAACGAAAGAACGATCGCTTCAACTGATCTTTCTGATTGAAGTTATATAAATCACTTCGTTCAGTTCGAAAGAACATCACTAATGTCTCTAGTGATAATTTCAAGCGACTTAGAGATGTTCAACTTAGTTGACGACTATGTTGTCAACTAGGTTGTAGAGCACATGGAAGTGAAAAAAGCGGTTGTCAACCCAGTTGAAAACATCATTTCAGCGGAGGGTTCCGTCAAGTGAACTAGTCAGCTGATTCGCAGGAATTATCGAAAGATGGAGAAAGATCTTTTATTACATGTTATTATAAACGATATAATATGCAACGATGAGGTTCAGCACACTCCGGAGAATAGAAGAATTAGACCTTTGAATTTTCGGTTTTTCGAGTTGTTGCTGTCGGAAGTCATTAGGTTTATGGACGGCCGATAAGCCACTCCTAAACCCCATCACTTCCGAAAGCAACAACTGAAAAAATTGAGATTATTCAAATTAGAAGGTGGATTTAAGGTATTGAACAAGAAAGTAGAAGAACATGGTAATAGAATCCTCAGAGTTGTCCTCTACATGACTACTATAAAAAGGAATATCTCGAACTTTTTAAATCTACACAGGCTGGGTTCACTTCTTCAATACTACAAAAATATGCTAAATCGGATGGGCTGCTCTTCAAATATTTAAAATATTTTTCTAATTCGACGTTCCTATAGACCTTTTAATATTATCAGCTTTTTATAACGTGTCACATATGAGTTCTGTATTGTTGATGTTTCATTTGATTTGTGAAAGATTTTATATAAATTTTCAATAGACGCTTTGAATATAAACAGGTTATGTCTTCTTTTAAACATGTCGAATATTCTGAATTTCAGCCCATAACATAAGCCTCATAAATTCATATAATTGTTCTGTATAGGTACGCTTCAGATATATACAGGGTGTTTCTAGAAATAGATCACTTATTTTAGATTTCATTTCTGCTTATACAAGATTCAAAAATTTTTAAACTCAAAAAATTATATTTGCTGGGTCAGCTAATTTTTTAATAAGTATAGCTGATAACCAACAAGAGGGTACAAGAGTTAAAATCAGCATTTGCTCCTCTTTTGGAAAGGTCGTCAGTTTTCTCATTTCTCAAATCTATTGGTGAAACGACTCACAGACTAAAACTGTATTTCTCTCCGCAATTGTGAATAGAAATTTTTAGATCAAATGGGCACTTGATCTACAACGAACGGTCATCAATTGTTTCAGTCCCTTCTGACTTTACCAGTGCAAATTCTGGCTTTCTTGTATAGTCTAGATAATTATGCCACACCCAACCAACAAGTTATTTCGTATATTCGAGTCGACTTTTTTCAGATCCTTCTTTTCCGGATTCAGTCGAATCACCACCACTGATGCATTATTCATAGTTTAATTATCTATTCCCGATATTTCAAGAAATTCAGTCTCGGTTACCAACTTTGGCTTCGCGAAATTAGTCCCAGGTTTTTTCTCCATCACAAGCCACGTCAATTCGATCGTAATTGCTTTCCGAAAAACAACGTCGTTCTTATACACTTTTAATCGTTTTGTTTCTAATTATGAATTCTTTGAATATATTAAAGACTAGCAGACCCAACAGAGGTTGTTCTGTATAGGTACACAAAAATTCATTCAATTCGATCGAGCCGTTTAGTTGCAGAGTAGATGAATAACCTGAATAACGACTTCAGCGCCATCTGTTGATCTGATTTGTGGTCATAAACATACGGGCATAGGTAATCCAAACTACATTCATATACAAAACATCCCTCACACTTCGGTACCTTCTCCTACCCGCCTAGTGCCTACCTCGGAGATATTTTGGTGCGATTTCATCTTCAACCTGCCAAATCTTTTGATGTATTGATCATAATTGAATGATGTAAGAGGCAATTTCGTTCTGAATTAAATACTGGGTATGAACGACGTATTTAATTGGATAAGGATCAATAGCGTATCCATAAAAAATACTCCCAAATAATGCATAATTTTGAGAAACCTTTCAAAGGTTATACCGAGTAAACCTTGAAAGATAGATATATGCTATCGCGGACTTTTTGTAGAACTATTGAAGAGGTACATTTTCGTCATACATTGTTTCCATGTACGTCTTACGGTTTTTGCAGCGCACCTGAAAATAGCTGATTATGGCTGATTTTGGTACTCATATTTATTATCATTGAAGTTATAGTAGGTTTCCTCAATTTTCTCGGGTGAAAAGTATAGCCTATGTTACACAGGGATAGTGTAGCATTCTAAGGGTGAAATAATTATTGAAATCTCTATTAGCTTATGAGTTAACTCGTATCAAACCCTCCAACCCACAAACATACAAATATTTCCTCTTTATAATATAAGTATAAGTAATATTAGTAGATATAGATCAATTCTCTACAAACGCCCTATTGACCACTTTTTTCTATAACCTATCGTTTTGAAAATATCTCGAATAAACTTTGGAGGAGATGGAAAATAACATTTTTTCATCTTCCAATGAAAATAAATCGGTCTGTGCTCATTCGATCAGGACGATTGATACCTCATTTAATGGGTTAATTAATTCTCTACAAACGCCCTATTGACCACTTTTTTCTAAAACCTACCGTTTTGAGCAGAATCCATACCAACTTAAGACACCGGGATCTGAATAAGAAGATCAGTTTTCAGAATATGAAGAAAAAAATGGACAAAAAACTTTCCAAATTCACGAATTATAAATGACATTCATAGAAATTTCCTAAACATGATAAACATATTTTCATTTATTCGAAGTTTTTAAATGAAACTTGAATAATTTATTCTCTATTAACAAATACTCGTAAATACTTAGCACTAACATCCATATTTATACAACTTCATTGATATATTCCAGGATCAACAAAAAAAAAACATCGAAGATATTTCATTTGAAATAGTAAGTTGATTGCATTTTCAATGAAACTTGCGATTAATTGCATTATTCCAATTTCCAATCATTCCCTCGAGTTCTAACACTTCCATTCCGCAAATGCAATGGAAATTCTCCGCAGTGACATCACATCTCGATGCTCCTCGGCATACCGGTGTGTATCGTGCTCGGAGACGCAATTCGATAATGGTGCGATTTCATCTTCAACCTGCCATATCTTTTGATGTATTCATCATAATTGAATGATGTAAAAGGCATTTCGTTCTATATTAAATACTGGGTATGAAGGACGTATTTAATTGGATAAAGATCAATAGCGTATTCATAAAAAAATACTCCCAAATAATGCATAATTTTGAGAAACTTTCGGAAAACTTTAAAAGGTGATACCGAGTAAACCTTGAAAGATAGATATATGC
Source organism: Propylea japonica (assembly GCA_013421045.1). Classification (NCBI taxonomy): domain Eukaryota; kingdom Metazoa; phylum Arthropoda; class Insecta; order Coleoptera; family Coccinellidae; genus Propylea; species Propylea japonica. The sequence continues at coordinate 90,822,967 of CM024241.1, forward strand.
TATCGCGGACTTTTTTGTAGAACTATTGAAGAGGTACATTTCCGTCATACATTATTTCCACGTACGTCTTACGGTTTTCGCAGCGCACCTGAAAATAGCTGATTTTGGTACTCATATTTATTATCATTGAAGTTATAGTAGGTTTCCCGAATTTTCTCGGATGAAAAGTATAGCCTATGTTACTCAAGAATAATGTAGCTTTCTAAGGGTGAAAGAATTATTGAAATCGGTCCAGTAGCTTATGAGTGATGTCATATCAACGCCACAAACACACAAACACACAAACATACAAATCTTTCCTCTTTATAATATTAGTATAGAAAACCGTTGTTTCGGACGAGGCGCCGTCTAGCAGCTATTTCTGAAACTCACGTGTGCGTTTCTTCTAGATTAAAAGGTGAATTGGTCGAGTGGTTTCAATGAAATGCCATTTTGTGACATACTTTCGAAATGGTTTTGCAAGCTGATGCTCGATTGTATCGGTCGCCCGTCCACATAACGTACAGATTTCGGAACTCATACTAATTGGTAACGCTTAGAACATTGTTTGAATTTGCCGCCATGTGGAAAGGATATGATCTGTCAGATAGAGGGCTCTGGATGTAACGCCACCGATCCACGCAGCAGCGCACGTGCCTTCCCTCATGCGCAGTGTGCAGTACAGTATTCAATAGTATAGACATAGCTAAACATGTTCAATGTTCAATTAGGAGATACAGTCTACGCATGATCAAGTTTCAATAAACGATTGAAGTACAATTATTAGTGTTTAATTTAACACAGCGACAAGAACCACCACTAATGATAATATCAATATTTTTGAATGTGGAAGGCCAACAAGCATCACCCTAAATGCAGTGTCGAAAAAACAACGATTCCTAGAACCCAAGGCGGGCAAGGCTTTGTGGACATAAAAAAAATGGACACTAAACAAATAAACAATTTAAGGAATTACTTCGTAGACAAGTCAAACACATCGGACTTACATAAAATTCTGATTGAAGCAGATAGTTCAACACCCCTTCTATTAAGCGAGCACCCTCATGAAAACACCACATAGACGGATAGTGATAAAATTTAAAGATGAAGAGAAAAGCCCCTACATGAAAGACTCCTGAACGAGGTCACCCAGGAACATGTCGACATTCCTGCGTCAAACTACTATCTGACTTCTGGAAGATTGTTTTCTGAAATAGGAGGTTTCCTCCTTGCCATTCAAGATCAAGTAGTGCAAACTAAAATCAGAAATATATCATGAAGGATAGGAGCCTCACCGACGATAGAAGCCGCTACGGATGCCCAAACATCAGAAACAATCATATTACAGGAGGCTGTCAAATGTTTGCTGTAAATGAATATAAGAGTCAACATGATACAGTTTGTTAAATATTTCATCAGGAACTCGCCATCCAACTGAAGATTCTGCAGTCCGGAACAATTCCATATTATAAGTATCAGCCTGAATAATACTGGAGAACCCCTAGTACAGGCTGTTAGTACTGGGAACGCCCAGTACTTACAAATTCGAAAGTTGCTAATAACAGGCCAGACATAATCCTAGTGAAGAGAAAAGAGAAGATAGCAATACTATATACAAAGCCATCCAGAAGAACAACAATCTATTTCAAAATACGCTGAAAAAATATCGAAATATCGAGAGCTTGAAATTCGGATCAAAAGGCAGTGGGGAATTTCTAGTACCAGAACCATTCCCATTCTCATATCAACTACAGGAAGTATTCCTAAGAGGCTCAAGTCCAACCTCAAAGAGCTAGATTTGGATAAAAACCTTTACAAAGTAATGCAAAAAAGTACTATTATTAGAATAAATTTTCCAAAGATCTAAATGACCCTTGGTCTACAATCAATAATCATCAGTAGTCAGTCCCTTCTGACTTGGGCAATGCAATTTCTGACTTTCTTGTATAGTCTGAATGAATATGCCAGACTCAGCCAATAAGCAACTTTGTATGTTTAAGTCGACTCTCTTTGAAATCCACATCTTTTCGAATCATTCGAATCTTCACCACTGATCCATCATTCATAGTTTAATTATTTATTCCAGATATTTCAACAGAATCTGTACTCGGCTACCAACTTTGGATTCGCGAAATATTCCTAAGTTTTTTTCATTTAGCAGCTACGTCAATTCTATCTTAATTGCTCTTTGAAAAACAACTTCTAATCGTTTTGTTTCTAATTATGAATTCTCTGAATATATTAAAGGAAACCGTTGTTTCGGAAGAGGCGCCGTCTAGCAGCTATTTCTGAAACTCACGTGTGCGTTTCCCCTAGGAAAAAGGTGAGTTGGATGTTGAAAATAGCGCGCGGGATGTCACTGTCTATCATGTATAAAGTTGAGGAAATTGATAGCCGGTTTGTTTCTTTTTGATGTCGATCTCTGGGAGGCGCTGCAAATAGACTTCTTCTATTCGAGGCGTTGAAAATTCGTTCCGTTCTCGTCACCGGAACTGACATGAAGAATTTAAAAGAAATTGTTCTTGATTAGACGTCCGTGCGTGTTATATTGAAATGAGGAGATTTGTTTTTAACATGAAAAGTGTTTCAGAGGAATATATAGTTTGCGTTGGACGATTGGATGGCTATTGGCTAAATAATAATATTGAGGACTATAACCTTTTCTGTTGAGAAGATTTCCGTTCAAACCCTTGCTGATGAATTTATGGAGATGACTTTTTTAATGATCCTTGAATGAGGGTTTTCCAATAAGAGGTGTTGTTTTGATATTCAAAGAAAATGCCATTTTTCAATTTGAATGATCATCTGTTTATTTCATTATGAAGAAGAAGTTATGCCGTTAAATGTGGAAAATAACATCAGGCTCATTACCACCACGACCACCCTTACAGGGCCATATCCTCTCAATGAAATTTTCCATAACCAAATCGCAAAGTGGCTACCTTATGTCCTCGATAGCCTCACGAATTCCATCTTTGAGGTCTTGAATCGACGTTGGGCTATTGGCGTAGACCTTCTCTTTCACGTGGCCCCAAAGGTAGAAGTCGCAAAGTGTTAAATCACAAGATCTCGATGGGTAATTGTGATCAATTCTTCGAGAGATAACACGACCCGGAAATTTTTTCTGCAAAAGATCAATGGTTTCGTCGCTTTTGTTGCACGTAGCGCCGCCTTGTTGAAAGTAAACGTTGTCCAGATCAATACTAGCCGCGAGAAAAAGGTCTACGCCAATAGCCCATTGTCGATTCTAGACCACAAAGATGGAATTCGTGAGGCTATCGAGGACATAGAGCAGCCACTTTGCGATTTGGTCATGGAAAATTTCATTGAAAGGATATGGTCGTGGTGGTCATTTGTCTGATGTTTTTTCCACTATTAACGGCCTAGCTTCTTCTTCATAATGAAATAAACATCCGATCATTCATATGAAAAATAGCATTCTTTTTAATATCGAAATGACACTTCTTAATGAAGAACTCTTCAGAATGAGCAAATACCCCACTGTATTCTAAATCTGAAGCATCAAAAATGACAGAAGATGTATGAGGATATTACGAAGCTTAGCGTCGATTTATGGAGAACTTATAAACCCTTCAATCTCCGATTCCAAATTGATGAGAAGAGGACTCCTCGCAAACAACATTAATGGCATCAATTCTTGGAGGCTCGGTTGCGCCACATGCTCCAAGCGAAAGTGTTTAGTTTTACTACTATCATAGCAGCGAGAAGACCTCTGAAGCATCACGTAATGCTAATAAATCCTTATATCTCTATTTCTTGAAGATATAGGGCGGAAAAGTGATATTCGTGCTGATAAAGAAGCACTTGGGAAAGAAGTTAATATAAACACAATACAATAAATGCAGATTTTGGAATAAGAGATGAATAGAAATGAGGTTGAAGACGTTAAAGGATTATTCGTGAGAAGCGGGTTTGTGTCACGTTTGGCGACAAAGAAAAATTTTGTAGGATAGAAAATAAGATAATCTCTATTATAAATTACTGGAAGCTAAATAGTGTTCCGAAATGCTTGACTGGCAATCAAATCGTTGATTCTGTGGAATTTGATTAGAAACAATTACATTTTTTGAATAAACGTGATTGCAAATTAAGAAACCAAAATGAGATTGAATATCTTTCTCTTCTCCTAACGACCTGATATAGATACTTTTTGTTTTGATGATTAATTGTGACACTCTCCTCACAAAGTTCTCAGGGTTCAATCTTCTTTTTCACATTTCTTAGCACAGTTTCACAAGGGATTCCTAAGTTCACTCCTGTTTCCCAAATAATCTACAACCATAGGATTTTGCAGAAGAAGGTATCTTGCTAAGATCTAGGATGATTCTTTATATCTCAGCATTAAAATTACCGAAGAATTGTTCAGAGTGACTTAGACATAAACGTTCTACCAGAGTACACACCTCTCTGATTACTCCTTGCTCTAGAATTTCTTCAATAGTAATATTTTTCTTTCCGCAAAAGGGATCTGGTCCTTCAAAAGAATATGGATATGGCTTCCGGATGAAAAAACACACAAAGGAAAATATGCAGTGAATGAATCAGCAAAAACATAATGGATTTTTTCGACGATATCTGCTTGTGTAAACTCTTTAACTGAACTGGAAAAATTAATGAATTGAATGATGTGTTTGTTGGTATCAACAATTGGAAAACTCCACAACAAACGCGTTGAAAATACTTATTATATTATTATTATTGATGAGTAATTCCCATTTTCCATGTGAATTCCAAAAGTCGATTTTTATCATATTACCAAACGAATCAGAAATTATCATTCATTACCAACTTAAACAATTTGCTATATTTGGCCGAATTATATTACACGATTGTGCCGCTCACACTTTTCATCAGATTATAAAATTGAAATGAATAATTTTGTATGTTGCAAAACATGCATTCGTCAATGTTCCGTTTTGAATAAACCGATTGATCGTTGAAAAACATGATATGTGTGGTATTTTAATTATTTTTGTTAATAAATCATTGGAATTCTTTGAATTACATCGGGTTTTGATGAGGGATGATTGAATATCGATTCGTATTTTGTTCATTGAAATGATGAATAAATTTGACGAAAAATTCCACAAATATAGTGCAATATGTAATCCGAAATCTACTTTTGTTTAAATATCTATATTTTTCTAGATAATGCAGGTGGTTCAATAGGTCCCTGTCAAAACAAGTACCTACAAGAACAGAAAATGTCACTGAGTTTGTCGATATACAGGGTGTTCGATAACTGGACAGCCAAAATGAAATATTATATCTAAAATAGAATTCTAATCATAAAACAAAGAATATATTTTTTCTATATCGAGCTTCGTTTAGGAGATAATGAACACATGCTGGAAGAAATGTAGTAGAGTGGCTCAACACTAATTTCAATGGGAGATGGATTGGAAAGCGCTGTCCAATTCATTGGCCTGCAAGGTCTCCTGACCTTAAACTTAAGCCTGTAGACTTTTTTCCTATAGGGTCACTTGAAACAACTAGTTTTTGTTGAACGAATCAATACCATTGAGCAATTAGCAGAAAGAATTTTAAATTCAGTGCATACTATTCAACAAACTGTAAATTTGAAGAAATTTATAATTCACTTGTTTTGCGTTGCCAGGCATGTATCAATGTTGATGGTGGTATTTTTGAACATTTACCATAGTTTTGTATTTATATACATAAAATATTTATACCATTAATAAATGTTAAATAAAATATTGAAATATTTTTTATGAGTTCATTATCTCCTAAACGAAGCTTGATATGGAAAAAATGTATTCTTTGTTTTATGATTAGAATTCTATTTTAGATATAATATTTCATTTTGGCTGTCCAGTTATCGAACACCCTGTATAGTTTTTCTCAGAAAGCGCGTACCATAAGACTTTTTTTCACCATCAAAATTTTCGACAAATAATGTTTGTATAGTTCTCCTCTGAAATAAATTAGAACGATGAGAATCTCTTTCAACGAGAAAGCAAAAAAAATTGTTCAAAACCTGTAAAATCCGATGTGTAATGAAATTTGTATATTCTGGTTTCATTTTTTCTTACTGTTTATTTTTTTTACAATCCATTAGTAATCTGCGATATGAGCCCAGTTTGGTGTGAACTTGTTATTCTTGAGCAATTTGAGTAAAAAAACAACTTCGGATATCTATTGCTGTTTTAAGTTCTTCCATTTCACAAAATATAAAATCAATGACATCAATCTATGAAACACTTAATTTGTTGAAATGCTTCTGAATATCAAGCTTGCACCAAACTGGACATACAGTGTGGGCCATCCATAGCTTTCCACACCGAATTTTGAGCTTGAGATCTAATAACGAAGAAAAGCTCGAAAAGGTAAATTTTTATTGGAAGGTGAAAAAATAAGGGTGTTCAGATGAGTTTGATATTACTCCTACTCGAGACGCAACCCCTAACAACACTCAACTTTGAATAAGGAAAAGAGGTCGAGCAGCATCTTGTTGAAAAGATAATTCAATTTCCTGCATGATTGTATTTTTTTTAATCGCTTATTAATATGGAGGGTGACTCAGTATTCAATCAATAACAACTTTTAACCCCAAATTTTGAGCTTAAGGATGGAATAATGAAAAAAACGCTTGGATAAGTCTAATTTTGTTGAAAGGGGGACAAATAAGGGTGTTAAAATAAGTTTGATATCACTACTTCTCGAGACGCAACCCCTAACAGCTCTCATTCTTGAATAGGGAAAAGGGGTCGAGCAGCACCTTGTTGGAGAGGCAATTCAATTTTCAACTGTTGAATACAGAATTCCATGATACTCAATTCAAAGTACATACATAGTGGTTCTTTTTTCATTTTATTTGTGTTGCATTACACAATTTAGAGAATCAAAAAAAGTTGCAACAGTTCAAGTGAGTGGAAAATATAATTCTAAGTAATTACTGTTTCTACTTACGGTTGTGAGGTTTGTAAACATTGAGGTAAAGGCAATCCTCACTCTGTGTACCTAATAGTACTTCAGCTTCAAAAATTCCTTCAGTCTTTGACTTGTCATGTTTTCAGTGCTGGGAAACATCTGCGGGCATACTGGTCCAAAACTATCAGCATACCTTATCCCCTTCCATGATGGAGCGCCACTGGGCGGCATGAACCTTATTCTTCTACTGGAGGAGCTGCGTACGGTATCCCTCTGTAGTGTTCGACTGGAGGTAACTCGCTGTTTTCACTATCAGGGTTCACAACAACACCTTGTATAAATCCTTGTTTGAGCACTAATAATTTTGTGTAGTTTTTGGGAGGATAGTACATATAGTCTTGGGAATAACTAGATGTTGTCTTCATGTTTATCAAAGTTATTATTATGGTCATACAACTGGTTATGTATGACATTCTGATATTTTCTAGCCTATCTGTTTTCATTTTAATCTTCTTGTTAACTGTTTGAATGAAAAATTTTCAATGAAGGAATCATATTGGATGATTTCTGTATTACAATTAATTCAATTCACATATTATGTTTATATTGTTTTACTACCATTATAAAATGAATTATTTTGAAAAGATCAATACAAAAAGCAAAATTAATTTGGAGCGATAGCAAAAAAAACACTATATTTAGTTGAGAATTGAAATTCATTCAATCAACTGATTTATTACTCGTTAAATTGTTGAACGAGATGAACACAAGATTTTTCCGCCAATTGCATTATAAAGTGGGTATTAACTCGTGATCGAAATAAATTCTTATTTCGCACAGACATAGATACATTTGACATAATAAAAATTTCTGTTTTGATGTCCCAATAGATGTAACAATAATCCTATTGCTCCTGAATACTTTATGTTTACGTGCTAATGATAATTGCACATTAAAATAGTAGAAATTGAGCAATAATAGTTATTTAATCAACTAGGTTATTGAAGACAGAGACTAATGGTAAAGATATTTTAACGCGTTCGCTCCGTTCGAATAACCGAGTTGATTACAAGAGTTTTCCGACGATCTCAATATGGAATGTGTATGAATTTTTGAATGAAGTACATCCTCGGTTCACACAAGACTTACATTTGACATAAAAAATTTCTATGTATTCATGTTCCAGTAGAGTTTCGACATTTCTCGTTGTGCTTCTGAACACTTTGTGAGCGGTCGCCATGGGGATTGCACATCAAAATAGCATTAATTGAGCATTAAAATGGGTCATTACTGAACAATTTCATACACATTAAAATCACCTTTTATTTTGAGGTCGACGGAAAAATGAGTATTTACTGATTTAGTTCGTATATGTTTAACCACTTTTTCATTAACGGTCGACGAAAATATAAATTATAGTATCAGTTTTCTAACGATTACATTATTGTAATGCAGACAGGTGAAATCATAAGATAACTGATATTTCGAAATTAAGTCGTTCAGGATTGCATTTGCTTTCCATAATGAAGTTGGTTTTTCTTTTCACATATTATAGTTTGAATTCAATGGTGATATATTCTATGAGTCTGAAAATGCCACTCGGGTTTAAAAAATTAAGAAAATCGCAGCATCGAGCAGGTACTTTTGAGTTCTTTTGCCTACGGCGTCATCAGGGAGTCGAACCATATCGTTTGAGACCATTTCCGGCTCAAATTTTAAAAATTGCAGACATTTGGGCAAAGCGTTTTAGCACTCGTTTAGGCAGAACGAGAGTTCAAAAGGTTGATTTCGAAAAACTGTCCATTAATCTGATAAAATTGAAAGGATTTCACCGGATATCATCGCAATTCAAAAACCAGCTTATGCATGACATAATACAAGGTTATTTCTGTCAGGATAAAAATCGATTGTCCCTGTGGCAATGCCACAACCAATTTATCTGTCTAATCCGTAAAATAGCTCATGCGACATGGAATCTGTCTGGTATTCGAGGATCCGATCAACTAAAATAGCGTCAAACTATATCTTGCAACATGTATGATGTGACAATGAGTGCGAGTGTACTAGATTGCGATTTCACGAAAGCATTTGGCGCATCATCAAAATATTTGGATGGATTATGGCTAGATTCAGAGAATTTTGCGTGTCTTTTTTTGGCGCAGGAAATAAACAGAAAATACTTTCACCTCGAGGCACATATGTTCAAATATGTAGAATCGTATGATTCATAATTTTCGGAATGAGTGGAAAGATATCAGCTATAAAAGTTTCTCAATTTGTGAATAACTATAGGAGGTTTTCTTGGGAATACGTAGATGTTTTCACCATATTTGGTTATGTTGCAAAGTTGTTTGTTTTGGCACTTAGACTAAGTTCATGACTTGCTGATAAGTATCTGATAGCTCACGGGTAAATTTCATCTCAATGAATATATTTCTATACATCAAAATTGTTTTCCACATTTTTCAGTAGGAAAAATATTCCGTTATTGTCATAAAAAATATCATATTCCTTACGAAAATTGAATATATTTCGGTATGATAAATACTGAAAACTGAGATTGATTTCATTATCATTTTGGTACTGATTTGTATGTACTAGGTGTCCTAAATTCGTGCTCTGGTGAGGAGATCTCAGAAACCCGATGAGCTAGAACAAAATGAATGTCACATTTTTGGGCTCAATTTTTTAGAGAATTCGTTTGGTGGAAACCGCAACCTTCTAAGTCAAACAGTTTTCGAGCTATTAGAGAAAGTTGGAAAATGTTTTATACCTTCTTCATTACTGAGGTTATAAACATCAAACTAAAACAATGAAAGGAAGGTTTAACTCAAAACATCGCCATGAATATCGATAAAGTGAAAGCAGATAATAATATTAATCGATTGAAATCAACCAATATTAAACTCATACTTCGGAGATAATTTTGTTCTCGATCAAGACAAAATGCAAAGAAGTGGTATCACACCCAAATGGCCATCCATATGACTCCCAATAAGGACGAAATGTCCTTGTAAGGACTCATTAATACCTTGTAACATTCAGACCTATCCTGTGCTGATACGTCCTAATAAGGACGAAATGGCCATTCATAGGTGCTCTATTTCATACCACTTGCATTTTGTCTTGAACGATGACGAAATTAGCTCCGAAGTATAGGTTTACTATTGGTTGATTTCAATCGATTAATATTATTCTCTGCTTTCACTCTAATGAAAATGAAACAATATGAAGGCATTTTTTCAGTGAAGTAATCAATTTTTCTTCATTACATTTTGTTCTAGCTCATCGGGTTTCTGAGATCCTCTCACTAGAAAACAAATTTAGGACACCCGATACAAACAAATAAGTTGTCCATAAGACTCAATACAAACAGATAGCAAAAGCTGTTCATAAGGAACTGTAGCATCTCGCTACAGTTTTGCCAAATGTCTGTTTCGAATGTTGAGCCAGGGGTGGCCTCAAACGGCTGGTTGGACTCTTTGAGGAATAATCCTGAGTCCGGACGGCCGTATTCACTGTAACTTTTCTTCAGAGTACATAATGTGGTTGGAATATCTCGGCTTAGTTCTTTAATGGGTCGAATTGGTAAAGCGGTTTTTGAGTTAGGAAAATTTGATTTTTTTTTGGATAAAAACATCGAAAACTAGTATTTTGATACGGTAAAAATTTGATAATCAGCTGCCGAATAACATACATAGGCTTGTGCGGCATTTAGGAAGATCAAATCTGAAAAATATTCAACACCGTCGTAGTTTTGCAGAGAGATGTTGGCATCAGTAATTGAATGTTTACGGACCAAACCAAACATGTAGTCCAAGGTCTCATCAGATATACATGTTTGTGTGGATAAAACAAAATTCCTAGCATAGTGACATACGAAAAAAAACTTCATCAGGTTCATCAGTTAATGGTGTGTACTGAATTCTCTGAAGTATTTTTCGGTTTAAAAGATGAGAATGAAGATAGAAACTATATTTAATACAATTACTGAACAAATATTTCAGACCGAGTTTCAGATTCTAGAGGAATAATTTTTTATTGGGCATATTACAATAGTTATTTATCATACAAGTAAAAAAAAAAAAAAAAGTATCAGATTTTAGCTCGAGATAATGCTGACTCGAAGGGAAGGGCGACAAAAAACCGATAGCTAAAATCTGATATTTTTCCCGTGTATAATACACTATTTTTTACTGTGATAAAAGAACGACCATTTAATAGTAAAAGAAATATAACTTTTCACGAAATTACTTTTTTTCCCGGCAAAAAAGTGAGTACATACTTTTTTCCCGGATATATGAACACTCATTTTTTTGACCGGGAAAAAAGTTATTGCGTAAAAAGTAATATTTTGAGACCTCTCAAGAGATACAACATGTCAAATTTTTTTCGTCACAGAAAAAAAGTAGTTTTTCAAACATGGGAAAATTATTTCAGCTGATTCAGGAGCTTTAATTCTTGTATTGTATTAATTTTTTTTATTTTCTCAATACCAACTTGCAACCTCTTTGACGAATATGTATACAGGGTGTTACATAATAGTATATCACAACTTGAGAGAGTAAAATAACATGTAATTTCAAAGAAAAAAATGTTTATGAAAATGGGTCCGTAAAGCTTCGTCACGGAGCTACAGGGTGTTGAAATTTCCAGGAAATGGGTTTTCTCTTCATAACATTAAAACAAATTTACAATGCAAGCTATTTTCAACAGTTTTTATTATTCACGTTCTGAATTTCAACTAAAATTCACAAGGTGTTTTTTTTTCTGAGCCATGTCTCCTTTTTCCCTCTCAAACTTTTTTGCGGTACGCCACTGATCAGCGTAAAATCAATTTTTGATATTTTTGTTCAATTTAAAAACTTCTTTGACCCCTGAAATGTTTTCGTATTCAACCGTTTTCGAGTGAAAACTTATTGAACAATTGTATGTTGATATGGAATAAGCTTGAGTTGAGTCTCAGATGACTAGCTATCAAAATAAAAGCAAATTTTGGGCATAGCTATCGAGTATTTCTATTATTTACGATCAATAATTTTTTACTCGAAAGCTGTTTTATATGTGTTACTCAGTAGATATAGTCTTGAAATTTCAGAGTTAACAGAACAAAAAATCATATTGCACAATCGACGATCAATATTTTCTGGAATACTAAAACATACAATTTTAAACGAGAAGGAATTCAAGCTTTAATACGAATATTCGAAGGAATTCGCACTTGGGACTGTTTTGAATTCAAGTTTTCAAAACACACAAATTAATTTTATCTTTTCCGGCTATTTGATCGCTCTCAATAAAACGGTGCCTATACTACCTACTCAATCTTTTATTAGTATTCTGAAGCGAATACAATATTTCGGACGACCATAAAATTTCAAAGGGTCAGCGCGAGAACGATCTTAAACATTGAATTGAAATGTAAACAATGAAAGTAATGAAAGTAGATTTGATTGGTTTTTAGGTCCCGAAATATAATATACAGATCATCGAAATATTTCTGTACTGTAATTTTGTGTCTTTGAAGGTGGGCTCAAAACAATTGCATGTTGGTAATTCCTCATATTTTAAGTGAGGTTGAAGTTAAATGAGATATTCTTCATTCTTTCAGCAAAAAAATATGGAATTATTTGTTGAACATTCCATTGCACCATTTTACAAACTTGGCAAATTGTTTTTGACAGAGAAGTTTTGACTTTGACGGTAAAAACTAGCTCACAGCTTCCGTTGCAGCATTTGAATGCTCATCAAAAAAAGTACAGGGTCTCTTTAAATGATCATCATCAACAACTTACAGTTTCTGCTGAATTTTTAGGAGCTTACCCTTAACGATGGCCTCCAAAACGTTACTTTGATTAATTTTCATTGGTACCCTTTCCAATGAAAATTAGAGATTGATCATTCACGTGTCATTTGATTTCAGACTCGAGATGAAATGAATTCCAAAAGAGCGCTCAATTCAACTCAGGAAAAATAATCCTAATTTTGAATATTCTCTTCCCATATCAAAAGATACCCATATTCGGAAACTTCAATATTGAGTTTATAGGGTGCAATATTTTCAGATGATAATATTTTCGACGAAAGCAAAATAAAATGTCAGTTTGATGTAAACAAAATTGCTCAATAGTAGGTAACCCATTTAAAACCCATTTGAATCGGATGGAAACACGGGAGTTCCAGTGTTAAATTCAAGCAGGCTCGGAGTCCAGTGGAACAGTGGAACAATCGAAACCTCAGAGCTATGCGATATTGAATAAGCGGCTGGTCTGTTGGAATGGCATTCCGAAAGCTCTTATTAGGGAAAGATCAGAGCATTGGTTACAGCAAACGCTGGTATTTCGGTGGCAGTCGCAAGACGCGTTGCCTGTGTCATTGCCGACCGTAGCGTTTGCTGTAACCAATGCTCCGATCTTACCCTTATCAGAGTTTTCAGAATGCCATTCCAACAGACCGGCCGCTTATTCAATATCGCATCGCTCTGAGGTTTCGATTGTTCCACTGTTCCACTGGACTCCGAGCCTGCTTGAATTTGACACTGGAACTCTCGTGTTTCCATCCGATTCTTCCACATCTGTATAAGTATTCAGAAGCAAATTGAGGAATGTTACAGATGTACTTAAACAGAAATTCATATTATTTCAAATGTATATCTTGTGCAAAATTAAATTTATTTCAATCAAGAATTAATACTCAATTCTGAATCAACTCCTTTATGAATCTAGCGTTTAATGATCGCTGTCAATAATGAACTAGTTGATTGAATAACTATTATGTTTCAAATCATTATAATCATGAACAATTAATACAGCTGGGTTAACAGAAACCTGAATTCAATTTAGCAGAACTGATTTTGAAGTATCATTGAACGAAAAAGTCAAAATCCACTTAATTGAAAAACGGTGCATCCTATCCAATCCAACCAGACTTTCATGTAAACATTTTGAATATTTTTTTATTATATTATATTTCAAGCCGAAAGATACAGTTTTTGGGTTGAAGAATAACTGCTTTTACCCTGTACCACACTATTTCAAATCCTCTAAAAACAAATTCATGGATGATATCGATTGAAATTTATTCTGGGAAGATTCTGCATTTTTAGAAAAATTTAAAATTATTTCCGTTCCAGAGACTGGGCGTGAACACCTAGAAAAATTTTCTAGAAATTTATGGATGGTTTCCTTATTATTTGATTCAGAACCAGAAAACTAGTGAATATTTTACACTCTTCAGATTTTTTCTGTGAAGCTCTAAGAAAAATCGATCGAAGAAATTTTTTTGGAGCCATCGTCCTCATTTTGGTGGGTGAAACAAGAATGAACATTTTCGAGTCCTTTTCATATTTTTAATCGCTCTATAAGCTGAAAAATTTCAACAACATCCGTAACTTATATGTGATTGATTAATTATGATTCCACCAGTGAAAATATTTCATCTACCTTTATTCCAACCTATGCTCCTTTCAACCAAACCACCTAATTAAATCCTTCTTAAGAAGGCTCTTTCAATACTCCTCAGTCACATAATAGGAACATTCATTCAACCACGAAGCACTTTCACTGATTAAACTGTCAAATCTTCCCACAAAATCTTTACACGGATCTTTCAGATCACCATTCAAAACACTACTTAACTTATCAACGCAATTTCACTATCGATCGAAATTTATATAAACACATCATTAATTTCCGATCTGTCTTTCGTTGGTGTGGAATCCCGAGAAAGACTGCTCTCCAAAATTTTGTGTACAATCTCAGCTGCGTAAGGTCTGGGCTAAGAAAAACGTACCGGACTATTTGCGGACTATACGGTGCGAGCACGTGGATACGTTTGTCTTTTATTGTACTGGATATAAATAGTTGCTAAATGGTTGGTTTAAAAATATCTGCTGTTATTTATCCCTACATAGAAGCGTGGAGCATTTGGGTAATTCCTTGACTATTTGGGGGCTATTTCCGTTGATTGGTGAGGAATTCAAAGAAAGGAAGTTTTAGTTGTATTGAAGATGTGTCTTCTCGAGGATTGTAGATTGGTAATAATTATCAGGCTTTCAAAATTATAATTTACTTTGAACACATAGTTTTTCATGTCATATTCGGTAAGAAAAAGCAGCTGCATTATTCCAAGTATTCGAATTTTTTTTTCATAGTGTCAAATTACGATATTTAAAAGTGGAAAATTCAATTTGATCTCTCAGAAATTTTAAATTCGAAGATTCTGGTCCACTCTGACAAGTACATCTCATTAGCTAACCTACCTAATGATGCAATGATCAAAAAAGTGAGCATCGAGGAGAACTTCAAGTCGAAGCTATGGAAGAAGGAAAAAGGGTGAAAGAAAAACACTTTCCAAAACATCATAGTAAATACCGTCGAATGGTATACAGATGGTTTTGAAACCACGATAGGTGCCGGCGCTAGAGTATACGGGTAACGAACCTAGTTTTCAGTATCGTTAGGCTCCTATTCAAGTATTTTTCAGCAAGAAATACAACAATTGAAAGATACATAGAAAAAACCTGTAAATAATTTATCAGCAAGTTCACCTGGCCCACCATTTCTTTACAATTTCTCTACATCATGTTAAAGAACAACAGCCATTGTCCGTCCTTTGTCTGGGTAACCGGAATCAATCATCAAAAAGCAATAATGTTCATGATTTCCCGATATCGAAATGAACATGCAGACGAATGAAAACAGGATAAACCCAACCAGCTCATTGTTTAAGAGTCACAGAGTCTAAAAAGAAGGTTGTTTTTAACCTCGCATATTTCAACAGCGTATCCCTTGGAAAAAGGAAGCAAGAACACCAACTCCAACCTTTTCCCGGATCAAATATACAGTTACTATCTGCAATACACCCGGAATATACAGGAACAACAGCCAATGCAATAGACATCATGTGCTATCAGTTAAGTACTTCGTTTGTCCAGGTATCGAATCCATTATATCAAGAAACAATAGCGTTCTTGATCTCCCGATACAATGCACTGTCAACGTCCACATGAACATGCAGACAGATAGGAACAGGATCAATTTAACCAACTTATTTTGTTCGAAAATTATAGAGTTTGAGGAGAAAATTGTTGTTAACCTAGCATACTTCAACAGCGTTACCTTTTGCACCAGGCAGCAAGAAAACCTGTCCCAAATTTTTGCTGAATCAAATATGTAGTCACTTTCCACATACATCCAGAAAGTTTAGGAACAACAGCCAGTGCAACAGAAATCTCGTGCTATCGCATAAGTCCTCCCTTTGCCCAGGTATCGAATTCATTATCAAGAAGCAAAAGCGTTCTTGATCTTTCGATACAATGCACTGTTGACATTCAGATGATTATGCAGACAGAGGAAAACGGGATAAATTCAACCAACTGATTCTTTTAGAGTCATAAAGTTTACGGAGAAAATTGTTTTCAACCTCGCATATTTCAACAGTGTATCCCTTGAAACAAGAAAGCAAGAACACCTGCTCCAAACTTTTCCCGGATCAAATACATAGCCACTCTCTGCAATACATCCGGAATGTTAAGGAACAACTGCCAAGGCAACAGACAGTCATCATGTGCTATCACATTAGTCCTCTCTTTGTCCAGGTATAGAATCGATTATCAAGAAGCAAGCGTTGTTGATCTCGCAATACAATGTACTGTCAACATCCAGATGAACATGCAGACAGATGGGAAATCGAAAATTATAGAGTTCAGAAAGAAAATCGTTGTTAACGTAGCATACTTCAACAGTGTTACTTTTTGCACCAGGCAGCAAGAAGACCTGTTCCAAATTCTTCCTGAATAAAATATATAGTCGCTTTCGATATACATCCAGAATGTTGGGGAACAACAACCATTGTAACAGACATCATGTGCTATCATATAAGTCCTCTCTTTGTGCAAGTATCGAATCAATTGTCAAGAAGCAATTGCTTTCTTGATCTCCCGATAAAATTCACTGTCAACATCCAGATGAACATGCAGACAGATGAAAACAGGATCAATTCAACCTGCTTATTCAGTTCGTTAGTTATAAAGTTCTTAGAGAAAATTGTTGTTAACTTAGCATACTTCAACAGTTTTACCTTTGACACCAGGTAGCAAGAAGGAATTTTTCCTGGATCAAATATATAGTCACTTTCCACATACATCCCGAATGTTAAGGAACAACAGACAATGCAACAGACATCTTGTACTATCACATAAGTCCTTTCTTTGTCCAGGTATCGAATCCATTATCAAGAAGCAAAAGCGTTCTTGATCTCCGATACAATGCACAGTCAACATCCAGATGAACATGCAGACAAATGGGAACAGTATCAATTAAACCAGCTTACTCTGTTCGAAAATTGAACAGTTTAAGGAGAAAATTGTTGTTAACCTAATATACTTCAACAGTGTTACCCTTAGCAACAGGGAGCAAAAAACCCTGTTCCAAATTTTTCCTGGATCAAATGAACAGGTCTTCTTTTAAAGTTCACAACCTTCGGGGGGTGATTATATAAGTGATCTGACGGTTGACGGCTATTCTTCAATTTAACATTTCTCGATTTAACGAAAATTTCAAGTTTTTCTCCAAAATGAACACTAATCAGTTTTCCTTGTCGTCCTGTCTAATTTGATGATATATTCGGAAAGGGCAATAAATTTGCTGCAAGATGAGAGTTTGTGTGCAGAAAACACTTCTATTGCAAGCGTGGTAAGGAGAAGAATATCACGATTCTGAAACTAACAATATCAATCTTATTTTTTCTAATGGTTTTTCGATGACATATTAATTATTATGCTCACGCTTTCTCTCCATTAAAGAATACCTCATTTAGTGTACTTTCGAATGACATATCAATTTTTGTGCTAGCTGCCCATTCTCCACTATAATACCATGGCTAACATCAAAACAACGAAAAAGTCAAAAAATTCCGAACCTGAATTTGCTCTTTAGTGAAGCTCTTCGTGATTGAATCTTAGGGTTATTTAGTAAAAATCATCAATTCATCTGTTTTCTGAGACAAGGCTTACATTTTGTAGTTGGTACCAGAATAATTCAGTAGAGTGTGGGCCATAGGATATCAAGGCCTAATGTGTTCACTTTCAAGAAATCAGGTGTGATCAATTTATAAATATTTCAACATCGTATCCCTTGGAATGAGGGATCAAGAACACCTACCCCAAACTTTTATCGGTCAAATATATAGTCACGCTCTGCAATACATCCGGAATGTTAAGGAACAACATCCATTATCAAGAAGCAATATCGTTATTGATCTTCGATACAATGTACTCTCAACATCCAGATGAACATGCAAACAGATCAGAACAGGAACAATTTAACCAGCTTATTCTGTTCGAAAGTTATACAGTTTAGGGAGAAAATTGTTTTAACCTAGCACACTTCAACAGCGTTACCTTTTGCACCAGGCAGCAAGAAAACCTGTTCAAAACTTTTCTCGTATCAAATACATATAGTCATTCTCTGCAATATATCCGGAATGTTAAGGAACAGCAGCCAATGCAACAGACATCTGGTGCTATCACATAAGTCCTTTCTTCTTCCAGGTATAGAATCAATTTTCAAGAAGCAATAGCGTTTTTGATCTACAATACAATTCACTGTCAACATCCAGATGAACATGCAGACAGATGGGAATAGGATCAATTTAACCAGCTTATTCCGTGCGAAAACAATAGAGTTTAAGAAGAAAATAGTTCTTAACCTAGCATACTTCAAAGTGTTACCCTCGGCATCAGAGAGCAAGAATTCTTTCCTGGATCGAACATAAAGTCACTATCTGCAATACATCCGGAATGTTAAGGCACAACGGCCATTGTAACAGACATCAAGTGCTATCACATAAGTCCTCCCTTTGTCCAGGTATCGAATCCATTATCAAGAAGCAATAGCGTTCTTGATCTCCCGATACAATGCACTGTCAACATCCAGATGAACATGCAGGCGGATGGGAACAGGATCAATCCGACCAATTGCCCGTAGCTGGCTTGTTAAATAATAATTGCGCTCTATTCGGAATACGTCAACAGATTATCAGGATCTGAAGCCAGATGCTCGGAAATGCCACTGAATCTTTGATGGGCTGTTAAGCAACTACGGACCAGACAATCGGTCGATAGCAGGTGATGATCGCAGGAATGGGAATTTAGTGCAGGGCTTTGTTGATGTTAGGGGTGTTGACAGCGAAATTCAATCATTCAGTTTATTTAAGGTTGTTTTTAAAAGGAAATGGAGACTTTTTCTTCAATGAATGAAAGATTTGACACGAATACGAAATTTCTGATTTCCATTGGAAAAGAATTTTATTAGTTATCAGTTTACTGTTTGACTTATAGGCCAAGCAATAGAGATATTTCCTTGACAAAAATACTACCTGGAAGCCACCTGTGCCATTCCGAGTAGGACAGTCCGTAGTTTATTCCCACCATGTTTTAAACACGAAAATGCCATTTTTTTATTTGTAATCAACAAAAAACAACAAAAATACGCGTTTTTTTTTTAGTTTTTTCGTTGCAGAATGGAAACTATTGATGCAGTGATAACGTTGCAATGGGATGAATTGTAGAGAATTACATTGTGAAGAGAATGCTGGGTCAAACGATCCGATCGAATAATTAAAACTGGAGAAAAGCAGAAAAAACCAGAAAATTGCGTGTTTTTTATTTCAACTCATAACTCTGCCATTTTGCAATATTAAGAACTGAAACTTCACACGATAGTAGCTATTGACGTGCAATTCATGTGTGCCAAAATTGGATTCGGTCGGATAAATAGTTTTCACATAATTCTTATTTGAATTTTTTTTGGACTTATTTTCGCGGAGAGCTGTATGCGTTTGAGGTCGTCCGATCGAAATTAAAAAAATTGATTTGGAAAGAAGACGTGATCAGTAACAAAACGTCTATTCTTATTTTGTAATAAAACGCGTTTAAGTGTGTTAAAAACTAGTGAGAACATGAGGGAAAACGACCGACCAAGCGAGAGTGGTCGAGTGGTGAGGGAATGAGCGAATAGAGGGGAAACGCCGCGGAAGCCAACGGTCGCCGAGTTTAAGAAATGTTGCGCGGAGAGCGCACCAAATTTTGTACACATATGCGTTTCCCCTCGATTCGCTTATTTTCTCTCCACTCGACCGCTCTCGCTCGGTCTGCCGTTTTCCAGTCAAAAAACTAATCATTTGTAGCTCTGTTGTTTGGCGTATTAGAAATCTGAGTTTGTGCATTGTAGATTGTTGAAAAATATTCATTCCACCACGACTTTAAGGTACCTTGTGCCTCCATCAGAGCTTTTTTTCAACTGAACTACAGTTGGCTTTCTATTTTACAAGGACTTTCACTGTCCTAAACGACTTCAAGGTTAAATTTGCGTTTCTGCTAAAATTTTTCAGTTCAATGGCGGGGCATTCTTAAAAACATCAATAACACTCGTCACCATATGCTTGCAAAAGCAAAAATGTCCTGTAAAAGAGCCTGTGAGAAGGCCTAGATCATTCTTGCTGAGATCCAGATACTTTTTGGACCTTGTAGTTTCAAAGTTCCGGAGTGACCTTTTGAAATGATTTTTCCTAAAAAATTGCTTTTATTTCAGTTTCTTCCTTCTTCAGAAACTGTTTCTCATTAACCCATTTGCTTGTATCACAGAAGGCTTCTGGGTCAGTAAGTGGAGTTTGTACTCGTTTTTCTGGCTAGTATTAGTCTCTTGATTTCCTCTGATTCCTAATGACCAGGAACCTATACTGAAGAAACCTTGTAGTTCTTGCCTGCTTCGTTTTTTTCGGAACTCTCATATAACCAGTTTGAGATAGATGACAAAGGGGTTCAGTGCTTTAATAGCAGCTTTACTCCAGAAAAG
Source organism: Propylea japonica (assembly GCA_013421045.1). Taxonomy (NCBI): domain Eukaryota; kingdom Metazoa; phylum Arthropoda; class Insecta; order Coleoptera; family Coccinellidae; genus Propylea; species Propylea japonica. Next base: position 90,843,714 of record CM024241.1, read on the forward strand.
ATCGCTATGTTAACCTATTGATTATTTCTATCCAGGTTTTTCTTGAAAAGTTCTTAAATTGTAGTATTACTGCCCAAATAAATTCGAATAGGAGCCTCACGATAGTGCACCGGGTGGGCTAAATTCGTTGTCTACTGAAGAGATCTCAGAAACCCGATGAGCTAAAACAAAATGAGTGGCACATCTTAGGATTCGATTTGTGAGAGAATTCATTTGGTGGAAACCGCAAGCTTCTGAGTCGAACCGTTTTCGAGCTATGAGAGAAAATTGAAAAATGGCGTGAAATGAAAAGTTCTCATAACTTTTTTTTACTGAAGTTATCAACATGATACTGAAACATGATACAGGCACTTTTTTCAGCAGAATCCATTGAAGTAATTAATTTTTCATTATTACATTCTGTTCTAGCTTATCGGATTTCTGAGATCCCCTCACTAGACAACGAATTTAGGACACCCGATACACTTGGTTTTTTACCTGCTTACCGCAGCACCGGCACCTATTTTCTCCTTCTATAGCATCGAGATAAAGTTCTCCTCGTTGCTCATTGAATGAGATGTACCTACTAAGTCAGGGAAGACCAGGGGCCTATTGCACCAAAAACTTTGCAACTTTTCACTTTGCACTTTTCACTTTACAAATGAATTACCTTGCACGAAACGCATTTATATTTGAGAAGAACAATGTGAAAGTTAAGTGCAAAGTGAGAAGCACTCCGCAGAAACTAAATTTTGGAAAAGTGTTGTGCAACATAATTAATTTTTTACTTTTGAAATTTGTCAGAATGCGAAGTGCAAAGTGAAATGTTAAAAAGTATTTTGGTGCAATAGGCCCCTGCATTCTAAAATTCAAAATTTCTGAGACTTGAAGTCCAATTCTTCACTATAAAATATCGTAATTTGGCTCTACGAAAAATGATAACCCAATACAAAGAATAATACATCTGCTTTCTTTCGACCGAATATTTTATTTTGGAGCGGTTTTTTCCTTGCGATCAAACTATCTGGATTAATTCTAAAATTATTTTATATTTAGGCATTATCTGTACATCTGTGACAAGAATTTCCCACTAAATATCGTGATATTTGTATTGAGTAGGTAGGATGAGTGTTTTTTCATGGTACCTAAAAGTATCAATTAAAATTAAAAAAAATTAAAATTAACTCAAATATGCCACGAAAACACGAACTGAATTGGAATAACTTCATCTGAAGTATAATTATTGAAAATAATGCTTCCAATACGATATTTCTATGCATCCAGATCCAGTGATCTTTCTGTCGTTACTATAGAAAGGTCCTTTTTTCAACGGTTAAAAAGTCGAAAAAAGGTTTTTTTTGACGGTAAAGAAAAGTTATCATTAACGCATTCATACTGATCAAGAAAAGTCAAGTTTTTTTGATAGTTGTACAGAAAGGAATTTATTCGTCGAACTTTGAGTTCAAAGTATTCTATATTCTTGAATGCCTTGTTATTTGCGTTTCACATGTATTCATATGTACCTACAGCCATATTCAGATGGTTGTTATTCATTATATTCAAAACCATATGTTGAAAATCATGTATTTATTATCAGGAAAATATCCCTTGTTGGATTACAATACACCATTTTCCAATTTTAAATTACCACCACATTTTTTCAGCGGTATCAAAGTAGAGTAAGGGACCATAATTAAATTCCAAATTCATTACATTAATCCGAATCAGTGACATCCTTGTTCAAACATTACAGTATTGAAAATTGTCTGTTAATCGCTTTATGTCAATTGCGTCCATCGCAAGCCGATGTATTTAAATTTAGGCCTGACTCACTGACACAATCGAATTCCAATGATCCATTATGTTTGTTTGTGAACGGCAGTGGCGAATCTATAAACTTGATGACCGTTCTGCTCGAGAGTTATTTGAATGGATGTTTCCGGCCGAAAGCGTTTGTCGTTTGCAGCGTCTATAAGGAACAGCTACGGCTTTCAGAAACTGGCTCGTCATTTCTATTTTGGGTGGAGAAAATATTGAAGCTTCATTACGATGACCATTTTATGGAATGGAGCATTATTTCCTAGGATTTGTCACTGTATCATCTGACATACCTACATATCAGTTCATTTCATCAGCGAATAGACTTAGTGATATTATGTTCAGAAAAAAAGCATCGAGAAGAACTCTAGAGAATAAACATATGACACAAAATTTCGAATGAAATACCGTTTTATGGTGAACAGATTATTCTGACACATAGGGGGTCGGCGCTGAAATATACAGGGCAGAAACCAAGTGTCCACCTTCCTTAGCCTCTTATTCGATTGTTCCCAGAAAGAAACACTTGTTATCGAAAAATGCATAGATAGAAATCTGAAGAGAAGATATCTAGGCTGTTACATGTTGATCTATTCTGATAGTCAAGCTGCTATGAGAGCCCTTAACTCGTATACCATCGACTCAAAGCTAATATGGGAGTGCCCAAGAAAACTCAGGAAATGAAAAAGCTAACACACTAGCCAGAAAAGAGCTTTTTACTGTCTTAGGACCCTTCTGTTGCAGATATAACTATAAGAAAAAGATATTGGAGAAGAAATAAATTGAAAGAGGAGCACTGCACAAATTTTCAGGAAATGAATTATTATTACAGAAGGTAGCTATTGAAATTTAATGCAAATTTTTTTATGAAGGAATTAAGTTATTTTCAAGTGACCTCCAAATACGCAAAAAACGAAAAATAAAACATATTCAAATAAAAAAACTTCACGGAAAGCCCAGAGCAGGAAAGTTTGAACGCTCGTTCATTTGTGGAGCAATAAGACTATTACCTCGAAACTTTCGATGAGACTTGAAATTGATACCAAATTTATAAATGCAGAATCTCAGTACAATCGGAATTGTATTAGGGAAATCATTAAAAAAATGAAATATGGAAACAATAAATAGATAATTGGGAATTATTGAATTATATGGTTCTGATGGAACAATCCTCTTGAAATCTGACATGAACATTCAGAATATCAGTCTTGATTCACAAAATAAATTACAGTGGAATCGGATATCGTGTTATGTAAATAAACAGATTCTTCTTTTCAATATTCCATTTGAATTTTCTAAAGTTCATTCATGAATATTCTGTATAACAATCTTCATTCACGAAATGAATTTCACTCGAATCAAATATCCTGTTATAAAATATAAAGAGTCTTCTTTTCAATATTCCAAATGAATTTTCTATAGTTCTGTCAAACACTATGGCCACAAAATTTTGTATGAATATTCAGTATAATAATTTTCATTCACAAAATAAATTCCCTTCGAATCGGATTCCTTTTTATGGAAATATTAGGTTTCTTTTTTCTATATTCTAATTAAATTTTCTTTGGTATACTATGGCCATAAAATTTGGCATGAGGCTTATCAGGAGCATCCATCCAGCCGCTATATTTATTTGGATTTATTTCGTTTTGTCTGAGATATTGAGGAACAAAAATTTTGAATGGCCATATTTAATGGACCACCCTGTACGATTTGGCTGGTGAACGAACACAACCGAGCCATTTGGAAACTGATGTCACCCTGAAAATCTCAAGTCTCTAGGACTATACCTTCGAAGGTTATTATGCTAACAGACGTCCGGACGGCCGGCCCCACGGACAAAATTAAATTTGACCAAGGATTCGTCTAACCTTATCGTTTGAGAACATTTTCGACTTAAAATTCGAGAATTGCAGACATTTGGGAAAAAGGATATAGCACTCGTTTGAGTAGATTGAGCCACGGCCTTCTAAACCTTTTGTCTTTAGAAGGCCTTGATTGAGCGTTCAAAAACTGACGAGTGTAGATTCTGTGGGGAGAAGGAAACTCTTGTTCGCTCAGTTTTATATTGACTCGCCATTGGACCGGAAAATTTGAGCAGAAAACCTCTCAGATACTATAGTACTTTAGGAAATAATCATTGCATGGCGAAACAGATGTTGTAAATACAAATTAATGGGCTAAATTGAAATATCAGTCATTTATTAAGTTCGAAGTGAATTTTCTTCGTAAATATAGAAACAATAAGTTATTTCTGATTCAAATATTTCAATCTCCTTAAAATAAGGCATATCAAACAAATTCGCAAAAAAAACACAAAACATTGGCACAAAAGAAATAACGCACATTCAAAATGCAAACATCAAAATTTGAATTCAGAAAGAAACAAACAAATTCGATCAATTCCGCTTCAAGCCAAACCATCTGAACTCAACCCTCCGCTATACATACGAATCTAAAGTTACCGAAATAAAAGGTCTCCATCAAACATCGCCATATATCAAACAACATTCTCTTGTATCGTCAGCTGTTCAGCAGGCCACCTGAGCGGGATAACTCGCAGGACAGACCAGACAACAGAAAACTGAAACTGCAGGAAATACGATGCCATGGCAGATCTGTAATTCTGCCAGGAATCATACCGTCGTACTCCGGCGTACTCGAAGACAGTAAAAAAAATGCAGAATCTCAGCACAATCGGGATTATATTCTGGAAATCATTGAACAAATGAAATATGGAAACATTGAACTGAAAACATTGGATACCAAAAGTTTCAAAAAAAGATCAGATCTTTATTGATCAATAAATGCTTTTACAGCAACCAGGAGTTTCTTTGTGACTCATTGAATTGATTTATGTTTCATTTATCTTTGTGTTCTTGTTGCTTGCATTTGAGTGTTTATATTCTCATTTCCTTTTTGCTTGTGTTGACTTGTCCTATACATTATTCTATGTCCAAAGGATGAATAAAGAATTGAAATTGAAATAAATACATAATCTAGAAAAATTTAACTCTATGGTTCTGATGATACGATCCTCTTGAACTCTAGCATGAACATTCAGTATATCAGTCTTGATTCACAAAATAAATTTCACTCGAATCGGATATCCTGTTATGGAAATATAAAAATTCTTTTTTTTTTATATTCCAATTGAATTTTCTATTTCAGTTATACTTTTGCAACGAAATTTCGCATGAAAATTCTTCATAGTCATCTTCATTCACGAAATAAATTTCACTCTATTCTATTCCTGCTATGAAAATATAAAGACTCTTCTTTTCAATGTTCTAATTTAATTTTGTATGGCTTTGTTAACATTAGGGCCACAAATTCTGTATGAATATTCAGTAAAACAATCTTCATTAACAAGATAAATGCCATTCGAATCGAAATCCTTCCAAGGAAAATATGTGGTTTCTTCTTTTCAATATTCTATTCATAATTCCAAAACAGACGAACTCAACCCTCCGCTATACATACGAATCTAAAGTAACCGAAATAAAAGGTCTCAACCAAACAGCGCCATATATCAAACAACATCCTCTTGTTTCGTCAGCTGTTCAGCAGGCCACCTGAGCGGGATAACTCGCAGGACAGACCAGACAACAGAAAATTGAAACTGCAGGAAATACGATGCCATGGCAGATCTGTAATTCTGCCAGGAATCATCCCGTCGTCCTCCAGCGTACTCGAAGACAGTAAAAATAGGGTTTAAAATAAGAATGTCGGGAAGCATCGGCCGCTCCTGCCGTACAAGAGACAGGTTCGCATTCCTCCAGGACCATCTGTTCCAGACATCTTTGTTGGATCTAAAATTAGCGGGTTTCTACTGAACCTTCGCTTTCTCTAACGTGCAGTACGGGGATGTACAAAGGAAATAGCAGCATTTGGGAGACGGTGAGGGCTTTGGAAGAGGTGGGGGAAAGGATATATCTAATGGTGGATTCTTTGAACAAAAGCAGAGCTCTGGAAGCTGTATCGGTAATGAACTCTGAAATATTTGCTAATTTCAGGAACGTTGGATGTTTTTTGGCGATTCAATGATACTGAATCGATTTGATTTTCAAGTCTGCGGTGAATCAGTCCATATTGCCATCACTTGTGAAAAAATAGAATCGTATAATTTTTATAGTTATTCTAATAAATAACTATAAAAACTATACAATTCTTTTGATGGTACTCGGATGCTCCTGTCACAGATTGATCATTTCACTTATTTTTCAATTCAGTATCTTTCATTTTTGTTCAGTCGAAAACTAACTATGTAATGAACACCCCCTTCGAGATCTGACGGAAGAGCGGCTTTCCACCAATCAAGGAGTGTTATTACTTTAAAATGAAAAAAAAGAAAGATGTTAAGAAAATTTGAAGATCTTTCTCCTGAATGAAGAAAGTGTGGGCCCGGCCCGTCGCACTAGGGACAGGACTTAGTGTTTATATTTTCTAAGGGAAAGTAGGGAAAATTAAACTTCAAGCGGTTCAATTTGAGACGTATATTAGAATAAAAAAAATTATGTAAAACTTTACACACACTGTTGCGGACCAATCCGGTCAAATGAATAAAAGGAACAACAAAAAAAATTTTAACTCTTCAACAATCAAAAATCTGAACTTATTTACTTCAGACAAAATACAAGATTAAGCTCACGTCAAAATCAAGGACAATTTATATTTATTAATCAACTGAGCTTAGGGAGATTATAAGGTTTTCGAATAACGTAACAAAATAACAATTATGATATTGAATTAGAAATAGTGGAGATTTCAGGACTTTGGACCCTTCGAATATTTTTAAGCAGTTTCATGCAGCTTTTCTACCAAGACACAAACAAAAATAAGCAGAGCGTATTAAAATATCAGACCTTTATCCTCGATGGCTGATTCCGGCGATGATGTAGGCTGATTAATCTTTAACTGTACCGCAATATCACAACTTCGTTTTTCGATTAATTGACTTCACTCCGAAATTCGCGACGACGTATTTTCTGTACCACGGGGCTACCGACGGAACGTAATCGAGGAAATTTTAATAACGATGTAATTCTTAAATCTTTTAGGTTTCGGCGCTCTTTGGACCAATCACGTATTACTGAACAAACTTAAGTTTTCAATTTACTTTACTAATTTGGAATAACTAATTTTTCTGACTTTGTTTTTAGAATAATTTACCGAAACCGAGAACTGAAAGGAGTCTTCTCAACGTAAAACTTGATCAGTTACTTAAATTTACACTTTACCAATTTGGAATAACTCATTTTTCTGACTTTGTTTTTTTTTTTTGAATAATTTACCGAAAACCCGAGTGACTGAGAAGTCTTCCCGAAGAGGACTTCACACTAGCTACTGCCTTTCTGTTTCGTCCCATAAAAAAAAGAAACTTCGCTTGTCTCCTTCTCCCGGCGGATTTGAAAATATCGAGATCATACTTTTATGGAATTTTCTATTAGCCATTGGTCTATACGTGAACCATGTTGGTGTTTTCGATTCTCCATCCAATTAGATTCGCTGCTTCCCCTTCTTTAGTGTATAGGGAGGTACTGCTTGGGTTTTTCTTAGAGTGCAGTTTTTTCTCACGGCAGCCATGATAATTTTTGTGCTGTTTGAGCATTATGTTTCGACGACTGTAAGCCTACACCGGAAAGCTGTCTGAGATTCTACGTGACATCTTATGAAAAAACCTAACCTGATAACCAACGATTCTGCTTAGCATATATCCTGTGTATCATATAAGTACACAATTCCCGTCTGTTATCGCAAAAGACTGAATAATTACGGTATATCATATTATATTATCGTATTATGGAATGTGGAGTTCGACGCCCTAACGCTTTCATTAACTTACGCTAAATCTGATTCATTACATTACTTCCCCCTTTGAAAAAGTTTTGGCATCGGTTGCCATAACTTTCCCAACACATCTCTCAGGGGTCCACTTGTCCATCGTCTCCCGTTTAAAACTACCTAGCAATTACGTACCTAACATGCGCAATATTCATAAGTACAAGCGGCATGCACTAAAATCTAATAATTAACTTTACAAAAGAAAGGCAAACAAAACTGACTAAAATCAACATTAGTCAAAAGGAAATCAATTCATCATTCAGCATAAACAAAAAAAATCAAATCAAATATGAACATACAACATAAGGATAAATTCAAATCATTATCAGTAGTAATATGAAACTCAATTCAAATCAAAGAACAAAAAAAAAATATCGAATCTCATTAAAACATGAGGGCATAACATAAAATTCAACTCAAACCAAATGATGTAATAATAATTAAAACACATGACTACACATCACTATTTTTCCAACTACAGTGGTATGTTCCTTCGGCGCTAAACTTAAAACAAAATCATGCAATTCAAACTATGAAAAAAAAATTTCATTAACCCATAAATATACTAATACAACATTCTACAAAACCAATTCAGAGACCACAGGGGTGTCCATTTTACACCGCCACTTTTTCGCAATTGACTTTCACATAAACTTTCACGCACTTCCTGGTAGTTCCTAACAACCTCTAGACGTGGACACTGCTTCCTTCTTTGTGAACCCATGATAAGGAAACAACCTTTAGTGAACCTTCTTCTAATAGCAACCCAATATAAAAAAAAACCAATGATTTTCCGTCAGTTCGAGGGATATATGCACGGCACTGCTCATTCGATGTCCATTCGAGGTATTTGTCTATCACAAATGGTATGTAATTTGATACACCCATGTCGCACTTCACCGAACTCATAATAATTGTCTTAACACGAACGTCTTCTCGAACCAGTGGCGTAACCTAACTGAGAGTTGGCGGGGATAATCTTCCCATCGCAACTTTCCATAAAACGTACATTGGTATTGTGCCTATACTCTTGTTTTACCATCATCAATATTTTGTAAAGCTTCTTCTTCGGTCGGTATCATGTCTAACAGAGTGTGATTCATCTCTGGTCACTCTATCTTTCCTAAGACAAATTCTTCTTTTTCTTCCTTCTGAGGTTTCTTCTTCTGGCTCCAGTATTCTCAACTCTTCGCGATTTCTTCTCCACTGATTTAGTCATCCTTCTTAGACTGCTACTACTATAAACAAAAACCTTTTTCGTTTCTCGCTTTCTTCTGTAACAAATTCCTCGCTCCATTTTTGACTTCAATAATTGGGATCTTCTGCTCTTCTCAAGGCAATGTTAGTCATGAACTGCCTAACTCAGTTATCATTACCACAAACCATGTTATTTCACATTTTGGCTCAAAAGTTCGTTATATCCGTAAACGTTCGATTTCGTTCGATACACTATCTAGTCGGTTTAATGGGCACTTGCGCGACATCACGAATTTGACCGACAATGTGTGGGATACTTTAGTTCCTTGTATCGGGTTACACGGAGATGGGTATTGGGTACTATTTGAGACGGTCACAACAAAGGTCAGTTCCTTGCTGATGACACGATGACGACGGCCTTGGGGACTGCATCTGGTAACCTAGTCATTCAAGGTGAACAACCGCACATAACGAAACTGGGTCAAATGATTGTCTCTGAATGCGAAATTGGACTAAACTAAAAAAAAAATATTACAAGAACCTATTCCTCATTTATATTTGAATATACAAATATATTGTTCAGCAACCAAAAAATAAATTATGTACTCAACGAAAAAAAAAATCAATAAATCATCCACAAAAAAATTTAAATCAGCAACATATATATCTTCTAATCAACTTCTAAATTAACTTATCGCTGAGGAACTAACCACTATCGAACGTTTTCAAAACGTTGTGATCTCCTTCACATTACCATAGAAGAGACCAAAACGATCCTTATTATCCTTCCTTCCAATTGTCTTCACGAAACTTTAAGATTCGTGAATTCATATGCCTTTAAAATTCTTCTGACTTTAAATACCTCAATCAATCTACAACTGAAAAATCAAAAAATAATAGGGATATAGTATTGATAAAAGGAATGGGGGGAGGGGTTGTCAAGGTAACAGTTCCCCAGGTGTGATGAGCCCCCTAGAATCTACGAAATGGGCAGGGGACGATTCGATTCCCCCTGGAAGGGTGTCGATGACTTATGTACCTTCTCGCTACCCGATCTACGAGAACTTGTCGTTCCTTCCTCAATCTAACCTCTACCAACATTTCCGAGCGTGCGGGAATAACGACCCCCGCTATTAACATGACATCCGTTTCCAAACCTTCTTCTTCCTCGTTATTCAGTTCTTCCCTGAACTTCTCGCCATTTTCCCGTTCGTCAGTATGGTGAATACTATCACCCTTCCAATCTCCTAACCTGGTGACATCGCTAATCCTCATCGTGTCACCCTTCGACAGCTCGTTACTGTCGGATCCCTTGGTACGAGTACTGGTACTAACATCCTTTACCTCCGTCCCTCGTACATCCTCCTTCTTCCATAATTCGAATTTCCTTCCCCCATATCCAACTGATGAGGTGTCCTTGTAACTGACAAGTGCCCGATTGGCACATGGTGAATACTATCACCCTGCCTATCGCCTAACCTGGTGACATCGCTAATCCTCATCGTGTCACCCTTCGACAGCTCGTTACTGTCGGATCCCTTGTACGAGTACTGGTACTGACTCCTTTACCTCCGTCCCTCGTACATCCTCCTTCTTCCATAATTCGAATTTCCTTCCCCCACATCCAAACTGATGGGGTCCTTGTAACTGACAAGTGCCGATTGGCATATGGTGAATCTATCACCTGCCTATCGCCTAACCTGGTGACATCGCTAATCCTCATCGTGTCACCTTCGACAGCTCGTTGCTGTCGATTCCCTCGGTACAGGTACTGGTACTAACATCCTTTACCTCCCCCACTGGGTCAGCACCTTGTCGTGGTGTGGGGGCTTGTAGTAGCTGCATTGATACTCGGAATCTCTGCGGCTGGAACTCCGGTTCCTGGCAGGGCCAACACCCATGTCGATGAGATTCCGGAGGAGTGGCGAAACTAAGATTGACCAACCCAAGCCAAGGTGTGAGATATCGTGCCGAGGGCTGAATGGCACCTGGGTGAAGTGTGTCGCGAACGATTCCCTGGGGAAACCGGGTCGCATCCCCTTGTAAAAGACCTTCCCCCAGTATCCAAGCTCTGCTGGGGGCGACCATATTTTCTTAGGTTACTCGTGGGATTTACATGGAAGGTAAATTTGAATGAAACAAAAGGTGCCAAACACCCTGACACCAAAGGCTCCTCTTCTGGAGGGGCTCGAGGTAAAATCCCGGAGAAGACTCCGAGTGAGGGCCCTTCAGGCAATGAAGGGACTTCACAATCGGGGCCTCTTCGAGGCCCGCTGTCAAAAGGCGGAACCGCACAAGTGCGGAGAAAAGGAAGGCGAGGAGGGCTCGCGCGGACTCAACCCGTCAAGCGGCGGGAGAGTCGGCAGTCGGGAACTCCCCCCTTCCACGGGCTGGTGGCTCTAAAAGGGACGCCCCCGAATCGGTCACTCCACCCTCGTGTGAGAGGCCTGCGAAGAAGGCTAACCACCTTCCGGATAGGCCCTCTTACAATGAGGTGGCGAGTTTGCCCTTGAAGGTGGCCCTCGTTCACGAGGATTGGCCAGACAGGGCGCTCTCCAAGGAGGACCTCAGCGCTGTGGAGCTAGCGGTGGCTGCTGGGATGGACAAGATCCTACCTGGCATGCCCTACCCGCGGTTCCAGGGTGTTGAGCTCAACCACCAAGGTGCAATTGTCACCTCCTGTGTGGACAGATTCAGTGTGGACTGGCTGTGTACTAGCCTGTCCACGCTGAAACTTCCGAAAGGACTCCGCCTCAAAATGATTGAGGTGAAGGACCTGGAAAGACTAACGAGAGTCAGTCTGATGGTGAAGGGTGCTCAAAGCTCATCGCCAACGGGACTGATTCTCAGACGGATAGAGATGTCGACTCCGGCTCTTAAGACTAGGGGCTGGAGAGTCTACAACCGGAGTGATGGGCCCGATATGGTGCAAATCATTCTGGGGGTGGACAAGGCATCTCTACAAGTCTTGGAGAGTTGCAAATTCCAAGTTGGCATTGGAATGAGGATGGGTACCTTCAGGCTCATCCAAGGTCCAAGCCGTAACACGAGTGCCACGACCTCCTCGAATACGAGGGCTGCTCCAAGTGAGGGGACCCGTGAGGAGGTGGAGGGCACTCGGACCATGGAGGAGGAACCCTCCAACCCGACGATGGAGTCGGGCAGTCCGATGGATGTGGACTCTGTTGGCGCTCCTGTCGGGCTCGTGCCGGGGGGACCTGTTCAGGGCTCTGCACAATCGGACACACCCGTTGGTCCTGCGGGATCTGCTGATCCTCCGGGATCTGCTGATCCTCCAGGATCTGCGGGTACAACGGAACAGTTGGCCGACTGAGGATTCATCTCTTCTCATGGCGGCCAACACATTTGTAACACAAATAAACTTGCACCATTGCATTGCGGCAACCGATATTCTTCGGTTGCAGCTGGCGAAGGTGCAGACATTCATTAACCTGATTCAGGAGCCCTGGATTAGAGGTGGCGAGGTGAGGGGTCTCTCCTTCAGTGGAAGTAGGCTCTTCTGTTCGCCCAAGGACACAAATCCGAGGGCGTGCATACTCGCTTCTTCTGACTTGGGGGCTCAATTATTAACAAATTTCTGTTTCAGGGATCTAGTAGCGGCCCGGTTTACTGATTTCAGGGGACCGCTGGAAAACTTGGTGGTATGCTCGGCATACCTTCCATACGACTCTCCGGATCCACCACCATCGAAGGAGATGGTGGAGCTGGTGACATTCTGTGAGCAGAAAGGCTGGCCCCTGCTCATTGGATGTGATGCGAATGCGCATCACATTCTGTGGGGCAGCACTGATGTGAACCCCAGGGGTGAGGCTCTAGCTGATTTTCTGTTTTCAACCAGTTTACACCTTCTCAATAAGGGTGACGAGCCTACCTTTATCACGTCAAGTAGAAGGGAGGTTCTTGACGTCACTATGTGCAGCAGCTCCATCGCTGATTGCATAATGGATTGGCGTGTAGCCACGGAGGTGATCTCACTGTCTGATCACCGGCACATCTGCTTCACCATCAGTGGAAGCAGCCCGACAAGGGATCCGGTAACTTTCAGGAACCCCAGAAAAACAGACTGGTCCAGATATCTGGCATTCCTCTCTGAAAACCTGGGACAGGTGCATCCCAAACCTAGGACTTCGAGAGAATTGGACACTGCAGCTGAAAAGCTTCAGGAGGCCATAATCTCAGCCTATCATAGCAGTTGCAGTCCCCAGGTTCGTAGACCGAAGGGTCAAACGAAATGGTGGACTCCTGAAATTAATGATGCCAGACGCACCAGCAGGCATCTCTTTAACAAGGCAATGAGATCCGGCCTTGCAAGTGACTGGGACGACTATAAGTCGGCCCTGAGAGTGTACAAAGGACTAATAAGAAAGTCTAAGCGAGAATCTTGGAGGCGCTTCTGTAGTGATATTGAGGGTGCGCCTGAAGCTAACAGGCTCAGGCGGGTCCTCTCTGCCGGGGGCCCTCCGAGGATTGACTACTTAAATCTTCCTAGTGGGCAAAAGACGGGCTCAGAGGAAGAAAGCTTAAGACATCTCTTAGAGACGCATTTTCCTGGCTTCTCTGAGAATGTAGACACAGGGTGTATGCCATCGACGGGCCTCATACGAGGACTGGAAGCTGGCTGCACGTGTAGTCACACATTCTCGACTTCGTTGGGCGATCAACGGTTTCGAGTCTTATAAAGCAGCTGGTGAGGATGGCATTGTTCCGGCTCTGCTATCCAAGGGGCTGGAAGTGCTGGCCTCCCCACTGCTTCACGTTCTCCGTGCGAGTCTGGCTCTAGGTCACATTCCATTGTCCTGGAGAAAGGTGAAGGTAATTTTCATACCCAAGCCTGGAAAACCATCGCATACAAAAGCGAATGACTTTCGACCAATTAGCCTCTCCTCGTTCTTAGTCAAGACACTGGAGAGGTTGGTGGAAAGATACATCAGGGACGATGCTTTAGTGGCTATACCACTGCACCCCTCCCAGCATGCGTATCAGCTGGGCAAATCAGTAGATTCTGCTCTTCACTCAGTGGTTAACTGTATTGAGGACGGAATACATAACAAGGAGTACACCCTAGCTGTATTTCTTGATATAGAAGGTGCCTTCAATAACACTGCGTTTGGTGTGATGCAATCTGCGTTGGCCAGACATGGTGTTCCGCCTACTCTTTGTCGGTGGACGGGGTCTCTGCTTGGTTCACGTAGCATCGTGGCTCGGCTGGGCGGCTCGACCATAGGGGGCTCGCCAGGAAGGGGATGTCCGCAGGGCGGTGTTCTGTCTCCGATACTGTGGAATCTCGTCCTGGATGAGCTCCTGGTGGAGTTAAGGAAGGCTGGGTTCGTTGTGGTGGCCTATGCGGACGACCTTGTTATATTAATCAGGGGTAAGGTGATCAGTGTCATTGGGGATCTGATGCAGAATGCTCTGCGACGGGTCGAACGATGGTGCTTGAAAAACGAGCTCTCGGTAAATCCTAGTAAGACAGAGATGGTTCTCTTTACTAGAAAGAGGGTGCCTAGCAACTTACGACTTCCCAGTCTGTTTGGAGTTGGGCTCACTCTATCCGAACAAGTTCGTTATCTCGGGGTGATATTGGACCGCAAACTTTTGTGGAACAAACACGTTGAGACTCAAACGAATAAAGCCAATGTAATATTCTGGTCCACTCGGAGGGTGCTGGGTAATGGATGGGGCTTCAAACCGCACATTATGCACTGGTTGTATACTGCCGTGGTGAGGCCTATCCTGACCTATGCCTCTGTGGTGTGGTGGCCTTCTATGGAGAGGGCCGTCAACCAGAACATTATGACTAAATGCCAGAGGAAAGCTTGTTTAAGTATTACAGGCGCTCTGAGGTCTACCCCTACAGCAGCGATGGAATGTCTGCTGGGTCTCCCTCCTTTGCACTTAGTTGTGAAGGAGGTGGCTATGAAGACAGCTCTAGGAATCTGGGAACGGGGACAATGGCGCGATGGAGGACTCTTCACTGGGCACGCGAGGGCCCTCAAAATGGTCAAGGATGCTCACGCTCCCCTTCTCCAGAGAGGTGACCGCGCGGGCACTAGGTTCTGCTTCGACGAACCCTACAGGGTAATTGTTCCCGACAGAGACCTATGGTCTTCATCAAACAGGCTTCTTAGTCCAGAAGGTCCCACCTGGTTCACTGATGGCTCTGTCACAGCAACAGGGTCTGGGGCCGGAATCGTGGGTCCTCACTTTAATCAGGCTATCCCTCTGGGGAAGGACTGTTCCATTGTGCAGGCTGAGCTATTTGCGGTTCTTGCATGCGCACTGGAAAACATTCGCAGGGGATACTCTGGCCAGCACATTTATATATGTTGCGACAGCCAGGGAACTCTGAAATCTCTATCTGATGTTAGAGTTGACTCTCTTCTGGTAGAAGAATGCAGGAAAGCTCTGCGTGGGCTGGGCTCTGATAACTTTTTGAAAGTGGTCTGGTGTCCGGCTCATGCGGATATACCTGGTAACGTCAAGGCAGATGAACTGGCTAGGCGGGGAGCCGGATTAGCATTTGTTGGTCCGGAGCCTTCGCTGCCAATCTGTCGCACATCTGTCAGAAGTTTCTTCAGGAACTGGCTGAACAGGGAATTTTCCTCGGAATGGAGCGCAGGGGTGGGCCTGAGGTGGTCGAGGATTCTCATTGAGAGACCGTCCTCGCGATCTGAGGTCAATAGGCTTCTGCTGCTGGAGAGGAAACAACTCAGTCTGGTGACTGGTGCATTGACTGGTCACCTGTTTAACAAGCATTTGAAGAGAATGGGATTGACGAGCTGCTCCCTATGCCGGTGGTGCAGGAGTACTGATGAAACGGTTGAGCATATTTTGTTCAACTGTGAAAACCTTACTGAGTTAAGGTCAACACACCTAGGAAATCCAACACCTTCTATTCCTATGGTGAGAGGGACCACTCCTGGCAGGCTCGCGACATTTCTGTCTTCGTGTCTGAGGAGCTGAGTCTCTGTAGAATGATGCGGGTGAACAATGGGCCACTAGGCCTCAGTTCGGCCGGTAAGGCACCGCACAGAGAAGAAGAAGAAGAAGAACATCCTTTACCCTCCGTACACATCCTCCTTCTTCCATAAGTCGGATTTCCTTCTCCACATCCAAAATGGGGTGTCCTCGTAACTGACAAGTGCCCGATTGGCACTAAGGAAATCTCCTCCCAGGATGACCTGGACGTTTCCTAACGTCGAGTCATCACACACACGGCCGTCCAATTGGCTCCTAATGTTTCTCCTACCGGTCCTACGAATAGGTTCGCCGTACCCCATGTACGTAACTATGACCTGACACACTGGTCAGTTAAACTCCTATTCCTGATTCGTTTATCTGATTCCTTGGAATCAGTCCTCTTTTTACGAGAGTCACCGCTGCTCCTGTATCCATCAAACAGTAGCTTCCTCTTCCGTTAACATTCAATCGAAAAAATGTGGGGTAGGTCACGAATTCCCTACGGAATTCGCATGCGGGATTACATAACCGCACGCCTTCTCGACCTCCCCTCGTACATTTGTTCGGTTGGTGACTCCCGCTTACTCTGCCTCTCTAACAATCGCCGGCCACCGTCCTGGCAGCTGGACTTTGGCCCCCGGGACTCTCTAGAGTCGTCGAACGCATACCTAGCGAATACACGAATGGTACCTGGGTTGTGAAACTCTCTACATTCGCCGGCTGTGCCATTTTTTTTTCAAAACTCAAATAAAACCGAAAACCTTAGATGAAGAAAACAAAACGATGATTTTCTTTTTGAAATACAAGAAAAAGTCCTTAGGCTGATTCTAAGATATCAATTTTTATCAACCAGAAACAAATCCAAGTCACCTATGATACCGTGATGGGCGAAACCGAAACAACACAAGAATTGATAAGATCTTCGTGAGATAATAAACCAAAAAAAAAATAATAAGTGTCAACTTCCACAACTATTAATACAAGTACATATACACAATCACCTGAAGTAAAACTGTGTCCTTCTCGAAATTCAATAGATCAGGATTCGCGACTTAATTAAGATTTATTCTCTGCCCGATATTTTTTTCTATAAAGTCTTAGGATCCTTCCTCCAATTCTAAAACTTATTTAAAGACAAAACCACACGAGAGAAAACAAAATGGTTATTTTTCAAAATTGTATTCTAAGATATTAAATTTTGACTTCGAAGAAAATGAAGGCAATTCTAAATTAATAAAACATCAAAACTAAGCAAATAAGGAGAACCGAATTCCGGTTTTTTTTTTGAATAAAACAAACACGCGACGGGAAAACAAATTCCAAAACCGAAACCACGAATATAAAAAAAAAAATTTCGAGAAAGGACAACACAAAAAGATATATTTATAGGAAATCCAAATTTCATGCAACACACCCAAGGAAAATAGAAATTCAATAGATAATTACAAAAAAATCAATCAACCAAAACACAGTTTCAAGATTTATAGCCTACCTTGAAAAATGATGAAACTCGAAGAAGATCAGCAAAGTAGATCGTCCTGAAAAATAATATGCCTTCCGCTAATGCCAAACAGAAAACCAAAACTTTCTCCAAGTCGAATCGGATAAACTTATTTCAATAAAGTTAAAAAAAAATTCCTTTGGGAGATTATTTCAAATGAATTATTTTATGACCAAAAAAAAGTATTTCCTATCCTCAAATTTTCAGATTCAATTTGACTTAACACACAATAAAAAATTTTCAAATTTTCAATAAAACAACTGGGACAGTTACTTCTATTATTCAAACGAAAAAAAAATTTCAATGAAGTGGAATAAAACCAAATTAGAAATATATTTAAATTTAATTTATTTTATAAGAATTGTGTATTGTAACCTCAAAAAACAAAAAAAATTGGAACAACAAAAAAAAACTCCTTCAAATCAGCACAACTTATTCAGAGTTCTTCCGTTTTAAATAGTTGAACTCAAACAAACAAAAAAAAAATTTAATATTCCGGCTACTTAATAATGATTCAGAAAACTATCATTTACGTTACTGTACGTTCTAATTTTTTTCGAACAAAATATTCCAATTGTTTAACAATGATTCAGAAAACTGGCATTAACTTAACTTTACGTTCTATTTTTCGAACAACACAAAAAAAATTTAATATTCCAATTTGCTTAATACTGATTCAGAAAACTAGCGTTAACTTTACTTTACGTTCTAATTTTCCCGAACAATCTCAATTTTGGACTTTCACTTTATTTTGATAGGCATATATGTACGCTCACATAGAATATTCAATTCATCAATATAAAATCCTTCGTCCAGAAATCTCACAACAAGTTAAAACTCTCAACCGATCACAAAAAAATGGAAACAACTCAATTATTCGTCTTCAAAATATGTCTCTAATGCTTACACAGAGAGAAAGAAAAACTTATTGACTTATGGGGAGATTAAGAAAACAAAAATAGCAATGAATTTTTTTTTTGGACTTATTTTAACTTTCGACACTAACACAACAGTGAATACAAATCAAAGACTTTCTCCCGGAAAATTAAACTAATCCCACCGTTTTCGGACTTATGTTAACTTTCGACACTAATACAACAGTGAATATAAATCAAAGACTTTCTCCCGGAAAATTAAACACATCCCACCGCTGTCACCAATTTGTAATGAACACCCCCTTCGAGATCTGACGGAAGAGCGGCTTTCCACCAATCAAGGAGTGTTATTACTTTAAAATGAAAAAAAAGAAAAGATGTTAAGAAAATTTTGAAGATCTTTCTCCTGAATGAAGAAAGTGTGGGCACGGCCCGTCGCACTAGGGACAGGACTTAGTGTTTATATTTTCTAAGGGAAAGTAGGGAAAATTAAACTTCAAGCGGTTCAATTTGAGACGTATATTAAAATAAAAAAATTATGTAAAACTTTACACACACTGTTGCGGACCAATCCGGTCAAATGAATAAAAGGAACAAAAAAAAATTTTAACTCTTCAACAATCAAAATCTGAATTTATTTACTTCAGACAAAATACAAGATTAAGCTCTCGTCAAAATCAAAGATAATTTATATTTATTAATCAACTGAGCTTAGGGAGATTATAATGTTTTCGAATAACGTAACAAAATAACAATTATGATATTGAATTAGAAATAGTGGAGATTTCAGGACTTTGGACCCTTCGAATATTTTTAAGCAGTTTCATGCAGCTTTTCTACCAAGACACAAACAAAAATAAGCAGAGCGTATTAAAATATCAGACCTTTATCCTCGATGGCTGATTCCGGCGATGATGTAGGCTGATTAATCCTTAACTGTACCGCAATATCACAACTTCGTTTTTCGATTAATTGACTTCACTCCCGAAATTCGCGACGACGTATTTTCTGTACCACGGGGCTACCGACGGAACGTAATCGAGGAAATTTTAATAACGATGTAATTCTTAAATCTTTTAGGTTTCGGCGCTCTTTGGACCAATCACGTATTACTGAACAAACTTAAGTTTTCAATTTACTTTACTAATTTGGAATAACTAATTTTTCTGACTTTGTTTTTAGAATAATTTACCGAAAACCGAGAACTGAAAGGAGTCTTCTCAACGTAAAACTTGATCAGTTACTTAAATTTACACTTTACCAATTTGGAATAACTCATTTTTCTGACTTTGTTTTTTTTTGAATAATTTACCGAAAACCCGAGTGACTGAGAAGTCTTCCCGAACAGGACTTCACCAGCTACTGCCTTTCTGTTTCGTCCCATAAAAAAAAGAAACTTCGCTTGTCTCCTTCTCCCGGCGGATTTGAAAATATCGAGATCATACTTTTATGGAATTTTCTATTAGCCATTGGTCTATACGTGAACCATGTTGGTGTTTTCGATTCTCCATCCAATTAGATTCGCTGCTTCCCCTTCTTTAGTGTATAGGGAGGTACTGCTTGGGTTTTTCTTAGAGTGCAGTTTTTTCTCACGGCAGCCATGATAATTTTTGTGCTGTTTGAGCATTATGTTTCGACGACTGTAAGCCTACACCGGAAAGCTGTCTGAGATTCTACGTGACATCTTATGAAAAAACCTAACCTGATAACCAACGATTCTGCTTAGCATATATCCTGTGTATCATATACACAATTCCCGTCTGTTATCGCAAAAGACTGAATAATTACGGTATATCATATTATATTATCGTATTATGGAATGTGGAGTTCGACGCCCTAACGCTTTCATTAACTTACGCTAAATCTGATTCATTACATTTAACTAGATGAATGAATAACTACTTCACACAACTAGTCATATCGGAATGAATGGAACTCGTCGCAGCAGAAAAAAACATATCATGAAAAGTCGAAACCCCCAGTTTTCCAAAAAATGTACAATTTTTATTCGACTGCTATATTTTCAATGGAAAATTTGGTTCGTTACTGAATACTTTATGCAACATGGAATAAAATAGGAGAAATGAGAAAAAGTCTTCATTCATCGCAATCAAAAATTTCT
Organism: Propylea japonica; assembly: GCA_013421045.1. NCBI lineage: Eukaryota > Metazoa > Arthropoda > Insecta > Coleoptera > Coccinellidae > Propylea > Propylea japonica. Next base: position 90,864,031 of record CM024241.1, read on the forward strand.
ATTTCTTACTCCAAATTCAATAGTTCGTATTACCACCACTTTTTCCAACTACGCAATACGCTTCCTACGAATTAAGACATCATGAATTTCCAGGCATATCGTTTGATTCTTCCTGGAGGTCTAAACTGAATGCCTGACAAATTGAAGGTGAGTGTCGAGGATTTGATATTGCTCTCTCTAACTAATCTCATACGTGCTCAATTGGATTCAGGTCTGGTGAGATTGCTGCCGGTTCATTCACGGGATATTTTTGGAAAATGCTGTGAAATTTTTTGAGTACTTCATGCTGTATAATGGCAAGTTGAATAGTAATTCATGTAGAATAGTTATACTTGAGTTAATTCAAAGAATGCATTGAAAATTGTTAATAAGTATAAAATATGAGAAAAGCCCTGAGCAGGAGCTTTTGAGCTCTCGTACTTTGGTAGATCAATAAGCCTCAACCTCAAAATTTCATATGGGATTTGAGAATAATACAAAATATATAATGCAGTATCTCAGCACAATCGGAATTATATTTTGAAAATTATCCAAAGATTGAAATATATAAAAATTATGTGGTTTTAATGCTGCAATCGCCCTGAAATTTTGCATTTTTGCAACATTCAATATAATATTTGTTCGTTCTCAAAATAAATTTCACTCGAATCGGATAATCTGTTATAAAAATTTAAAGATTCTTCTTTAAATATTCATTCATTAATCTTCTTTAACCATGTCCTTGGCATCTGAGGCCATCTAGACAGTGAATTCTTTAAATATTTCAATTGAATTTTCTATGCTTCTACATATTAACACAAAATCAATTTCACTCATATCGAATATCCTGTTAAAGGAAATATATTTCCAGTTGAAATTTCTATGGTTTTTATGAAAATATGGCCACGAAATTCTGAATGAACATTCATAATATCGACCACCATTCACAAAAAAATTGTTTCGAATAGGATATCTTTTCGTGGAAATATGAATTTTTTTGTTCAATATTCCAATTGAATTCTCCATGGTTCTGTCCACCCTATGGCCACAAAATTCTGTATGAGACAATTTTGCATTTGGCTGTAACATTTCATTCCGAGTGGTTCCGTATTTTCTGAGATATGGAGGAATAAATTTTGAATAGCCATATTTTGTGGAGCACCCTGTACGATTTGGCTGGTTAACAAACTTAACCGATCCATTTAGGATCCAACTTATCCCGAAAATTTCAAATCTCATAAGACAATCCCTTCGAAAGTTATTGTGCTGACGGACGGACGGACGGCCCCAAGGACAGAATTGAATTTGACCACGAATTCGTCATCAGGAAGTTTAACCCCATCGTTTGAGACCATTTTTGGCTCGAAATTCGAAAATTACATTTAGCAATTTGGGCACAACGATATACAACTCGTTTAATAGAACGAGCGCTCAAAAACACGAACTCGGTATGTTTACCATATAACCGAAATCATTACTACACTGTAGAATATTGCTGAAAATTTGGCTTATGCTTTGGAAACGGTGTAAGTATATATCTTAAGGCAGAAATGATTCTTCAGAGGTGATTTAAAATCTATATTCCTTTGTCTTGTTTATGGTGAAACTTGGATCTGGAGATACTTTCGAATAATCTATTGAAAATCTGATATCGTCCACGCGAACATGAAAGTTTAATGGAAAATCTTTTCTCTAAAATAATGATACATTTTCCTGTACACAATTATGAGTTTTTCGGGCAACATTCATTTCTAATCACACCAAAACTTTCTCTAACACTCGCTACGATTCATCATCATTCGACTCCCCCAAAAAACATTGAAACGACCGAAGTTCTCAGCTAGGACGCAAATTTCATCCACCAAATCATTTCGAATTCAGTCCATCTCGACATGGAACTTTTCCTGGACCAGAGCCTTTTCCCCAAGGACATCCCCTTGCCCCCAAAGAAAGTTTTCATACGGGGGTAGGCGCAGGAAATCATGTCTGAAATCATCTTCTTTTAACGAGAAATATAATTTCAACGAGTCCATTTGTATTTCAATATAACTTCTCTTAAAAGTTTAATATTTGTCTCCTAGTTTGCGTTGGACTTATTCGACTAACTGTTCGAGCTTTTGTTCGAGTTTGTAAATTGAAAAGTTTTTATTTCTCACGCTTCACTTAAGGGAGGCCTGCGGTGTCTCCCGACCTTCGGACTTGATTATAATGTGTCTGATCGATCCAGAGGGAGGAGCTGAAGCTGAGATGTTGGAGAAATTGCTTGCAGTTTCGGAATTGTTAACTCATTATTTAAATTAGATTTGATTTTTGTTTATCTTCAACTAAGAATTTCTAGGAAATCATTAGCTTCAACAAGCCTACTCTTGTTGGGAAACGATGGCTCAGCGTGAATATTATAACTACCGGAAAAAACATCCCTCACTGAAAGAATTCGATTTGGCCATGAACTCGTCATCAGAAAGGTACTTTTGGCTCAAAAGAAGTTCATTATATTGTGAACACATTTCTGGATGGCGAATGATAAGAGCTAGATGTTCATTGATATGATATAACGATTTTCAATTGGAAATCGAGATTATCTAAAGGGTTTTCAATAAGAGTTTTATATACTCCGTTCACGAAAGGTTGAGCCGTCGGTTGGCCATGGAAATTTGGCATATTCCACTGTGTATATTAAAATTTTAGGTTATGTTCTTTATTTTCTTGTAAGATTGATACGCAATGTTGTCGATATTGCATAGAGTTCTCTGATAACTCGCAAGCTTGTCAGACGAGGCCGAGTACATTCGGCAACGTTGACTTCAATTTACTTTATGACAGTAAATACTGCCAACTTCAGATAAATAAAGAAACGCCTACTATGTGCTCAACCTTTCGTGAACGGACTATAAGTGTTATTTTGAATAATCCTCTATTTCGGTAAATGTCAAGTTTGAAGCTGTCCGTTTTTGACATTTGTCGAGTAGAAACTACGCCATTAATAAAAATGGAACGATACACCATTCGAGAATGCATTTGAATCATTAAAATTCACTTGAAAATGGTGAAAATTTGGCAGAGACGGTACGTAAAATTCCAAGATTTTGTGAGTCGTCGTAAAGCACCTTGTCGGACCGCAATAAAGAAATTAGTGGAAAAATTCGAGCTGTTGGGACAAGTTGGTGATGTGAAGAATAAAACCCGTGCATGTCGCTCAAAAACAGCCGAAAATATTGCTGCTGAGGTCGAAAATGCTTTGACCAAACTCCAGGTTTGTCGATTACTCGTCGTTCTTTGAAATTAGGCATTCCACAAGCGTCATTACACCGTATTTTGCATAAATATTTGGTCTTAAGGTTTATAAAGTTCAGTTAACACTAGAACTAAAGCCGACCGATCATCACCAACGTCGTTATCTCTCGGAGAGATCACAATTGGCCACCGAGATCTTGTGATTTAACACCTTGCGACTTCTTACTTTAGTACCACGTGAAAGAGGTCTACGCCAATAGCCCAGCGTCAATTCAAGACCTCAAAGATGGAACTCGTGAAACTATGGAGGGCATAGGGCAACGATTTGGTTATGGAAAATTTCATTAAAAGGATATGGTCCTGTAAGCGTGGTCGTAGTGGTCATTTTCCTGATGTTATTTTCCACTATTAACGGCTTAGCTTCTTCTTTATAATAAAATAAACATCCGAACATTCACAATATTGAAAAATAGCTTTCACCTTATATCAAAATAACACCTCTTATTGGAAAACTTTTCATTACTTCAATTGTGATGAATGCATAATACACATTTGCACATAGTAAAAATGAGAAAATATTTATTTCCATTTCAAAATGTAGGTAATTCATAAATATGAAAATTTCAACAGATCGAGACATGCTCTCCTGAAAACCTTAAAACAAGCTAGCTTCATAACTTATAGAATCGGAAATTGCCTTTTCATGGATAACCGATAGAGAAAACCTCCTGGAACGACAAACCTCATCGGAGGATGAAATCCTCATTTCCTCCTGATGAAAACTTTCCTTAACGATCGATTTCTTTTATCAGTACGAGAATAGGGCAATCTACTAGAAAAATAACTTAAAATTACTGAACTCCTCGGGTCATCTAGAGATCGGACCTATTAGACATCCACTCCAACTATCGCACAAATAAATAAAATGCACGAGAAACTAAACCAATTTTCCAGTTACGACTCTGCTGCGGGAGATTGCGCTGCAATTTAACCTACGTTTCACGAGATCAGAGGCGTGGAAATTAGGGATTAATGAAGGGTCTTTAATTAAGAGAATCAAATTCCCTGGAGACCTCAATTTCAAATGGAAATGTTCATTCAAAGGTCTAGTATATAATATGGGAGATGTCACAAGGATCAACGAATAACGAATTTGATTCGGATTTAGAAATACATGAGCGTTCAATATACAGGTTTGGAAATTCATATCGGAAGCATAAGAAATTCAATGCATCAGAGAGAGAATTTTGCCGTGCAGTTGACCAGCGCTATAATGGAAAGGTTCACGTGATTCGTAACTCTCTAAGCCCCATTTCGCACCAAGCCAGTCCAGTCCAGTCTAGTCAAGTCACTTCAGGATTGGAACTATTAACTTCGTTTAAAATCGTTTAAAACAAATGGAATTTGAAATCTAGTTTCATACTAGGCCCCAGTGTGAAACTAGATTTCACATTCCATTTGTTTTAAACGATTTTAAACGAAGTTAATAGTTCCAATCCTGAAGTGACTTGACTCGACTGGACTGGACTGGCTTGGTGCGAAATGGGTCTAAATGAACGAGCCTCTGGAATATGGTAGTTTGGTCTCTTATCGTTGGAAGTTGCTTAATTGAGAAGTATGGTAGAGAACCTGCCGAAATCGCATCGAGTATTATGCGCATCCTGACGCATTTACTCAATGTGTTGACTTCCCTCGTTTGTCGATTTGAGAGAGACAACCATATTTAATATGTCCAGTAGCACTGTCCAACTGTACGGCAAAATACCACCTCTAATGCATTGGATATCGTATGTTTATAATGTAAATTTCCGAACTTGTATAGTAAGCCTAACAAAGGAAATGAACGATTTTTGTCAAAATTTCTATTCATTTTTCACCAAAATCCCCTGGATATACTTAGTCCAACGATTTTCTAACATTGCGATGCCTTTTGAATAGTAAGATTCGAAATTCCAAAATATACCATTCCACCTCTCTTCAACCGTCTCAAATTTCTTTCCCTGGAGCCATCTCTTCAAGTTTGGAAACAGATAATAATCGCTTGAGGCTGAATCTGGAGAGTACGGAGGATGAGGAAGCAACTCGAAGCGTAGCTCATTGATTTTTGTCCTCGTTTTTATTGATTTAGGAGCTGATGCATTGTCCTGCAGAAAGAAGCATTTTTTTTCGATAGATGTGGCCATTTTTTTGTGATTTTTGATTTCAATCGGTCCAATAATGCACAATAATAGTCGCTTTTGATTGTTCCTCTTTTTTCCGAATAGTCTATGAGCAATACACCACTGGAATATTTGAAAACAGACGGTCCGATTCGATGGATTTTTTTTTCAATTGTGGGTATATTCATTCTTATTCAATCACCAGTTTTGAGTTCAAAGAAAACTCGGCGTACATCATTTTATACAGGGTGAAAAAAATCGGTTTTTTTACCCTAACTTTGGCTGGTGTGTTCCAGTTGTTCCACTGTGTGATTTCTTGTTTCATCATTAAGACACACTTCTCTAGATAATTTTAACAATTGCTCATTTTTTGTTAAGGATACAGGCTTTTCACAGCAACACTAAACTCCACAATTTCGCTATGGCTATGAAGGTACTTTCACAGATTCAACCTTAAATCAGAACGTTATAAAAATAATACGAAAACTGAGCTAAAACATGAAACAAGAGAAGTTTTAGAGAGACATGTTGTTCGGTGTGCACCATTAATTGGCGGTGATTTCGTGCTAATGTTTTATAATGACCGACCGCATCAACCGCATGTGACTGGGATTGCCAGGGATTATTTAGCAGAGGTTGATGTCCAAGAATTCAAATTGCCTGCTCTAAGCCCAGATTTGAACCCAATTGGGCATGTTTGGATGCTTTGAGGAAGAAAATTCGACCTCGCTTACCAACTCCTGAAGATTTGCAGTAGCTCAGTGTTGCTTTAATTGATTCAAAGCCTTAACGAGTTGAATTGCACCTGTTTTTTTGCATCTGGGTGGAAAACACGTTATGTTTTTTACACAGTTTCTGTTTTTATCAGGTCAGAATTTTCGGTTGATTTTGTTGAAGTTCTGTTGTAGCCTTAGTGAAATTTAATGTTTAACTGAAACCCTGTATCTTCAATAAAAAATGAACTATTGTTATAAATGAATAATTAACCTGTCAAGAGAAGTTGTGTTTTGATAATGGAAACAGAAATTACACGGTGGAACAACTGAAATACACCTGGGGTTGTTCTGAAGTTAGGGTAAAAACAGATTTTGTTTTACTCTGTATAAAATAATGAATACAGAGTTTTCTTGAAATTCAAAAACTGGTGATTGATTAAAATGAACATACCTACAATTGAAAAAAAAATTCATTTCAACCGGACTTTGAAAAATAATAGTCATGAATTAACAAACTTCGTTAATATCTTGAGTGGATCGATTATTTTTCCGGTCAGTGTATAATGCATTTCATCCGAACTAAAGATCAGAGTACGCAAATCAATTTTTTCGCTACGCCACTGATCAGCTTCAATCCTAGGATAGCCTGAAGCTCAGTTGTCTGAACTTTAGTTCTGTCGGCTCCAAGACTCCATTTTTATCCATTACTCAATTTCTGCTACCCGAAAAGCAATCCTGATTTCTTGAATTGACTGTGATGCAATTTCCTTCAAGACTGTATGATGAACGAATTGTTCTGACGATCGAATACCATACAATGAAACATATACCCAAAGAATAACAAAATTTTCTAATTCAGATCGGTTGGTCGATCTTGGAAAATGGTAAACGTACATGGTACATGGCTTTTCTTGGTAATCTAATTTTTCTCGGTGAGGGATGAAAATTTTTTTATTGTGTTGACGGTATTTGGTACAAGTTAATGTTGACTTAAGACTCAAAATTCGAAAAAAATAATCAGGACGCGTCACGTCGCTATCCAACTTTTTTTTCAGGTACATACCTTTTTCATTATTATGTCATTAATCATATTCTGAATTTAATTTCTGAATAACATTTTTTCTGTTCCTTACCGCCAGCGACCTACAGCGTGTTTTATGTTAAAATTATTTCATTTATTTTTTTCTGTATTATGACCGTATATCTTAATTTAGAGACATAAATATGATTGGGTTTTTTAAAATCAAGTAGGATGTGTAGCAAACTATTCTCAATTATTATATTCATCGAATATTATTTTTTTAAACAGTAAATTTTTTTTTATAACAAAGGGAACATGTCAAATCATATCCATACTAATATTATATAACTCTGTCTGTCTATCTGTCTATCTGTCTGTCTGTTACTCTTTCACGCCTAAACGGCTGAACGGATTTTGATGAAATATGGTATGGTGATAGATGATAACCAAGAAATGGTCATAGGCTATAAATAATCACGCCATCGTTCTTAGGGGGTAGGCAGTAGGCAGATAACTAAATTGAGTTAGTGATTTTTAGTCGTTTTTTTGGGACTTTTGCTCTTTCACGTCTAAACGGCTGAACAGATTTTAATGAAATATAGTAAGGTAATAGATGGTAACCTAAAAACGGATATAAGATCAAAATGATCACGTCATCGTACTTAGGGGGTAGGAAGTAGGCAGAAAACTGAATTGAGTTAGTGATTTTTTTATGGTTTTTGCTGGAAGTTTTGCTCCATCATGCCTAAACGGCTGAACGGATTTTGAAGAAATTTAGTTAGGTGATAGATAGTAACCTAGAAAAGGATATGGGCTATTAATATTCATGCTATCGTACTAAAGGCGTAGGCAGTAGGCAGAAAACTAATTAAGTTAGTGATTTTTAATCGTTTGTTTTGAAAGTTTACCTCATTCACGCCTTAATGTCTGGACGGATTTTTATAAGACTTGGTTAATATGAAGATAGGATCCTAGGCACGGACACAGGCTACTTTTTACGGCGGGAAAAAACCTAATTCCCGCGGAAATCTAGCGTGATCGCGTCAAGAAGCGCATAACGCCATAGCTACTGAAATGATTTTAATGTTTTTTTTTAACTGATTGTTACTGAGACTTCAAGTTAGTATTTGATCACTTTTCTAACTAAGAGGGTCGGTAGGCGCCATAATTTATGGAATTTATGATAAAATTTTGATGCAACTGTTTTCATTTAACAGTTTTACTTGGATCGAATCTTAGCGACATTCCATCACACTACTTAACTTATAGGGTAGGAAGGTACCAAAATTCAGACTATTCAGTATAATTTAAGTGAATATTTTCGAAAAAATTACCGTGCGAAGCCGGGGCGGGTCGCTAGTGTTCTATATACCGGCCATTATGATCCATATTTAGATTATATCTTTTTTTTATTTCAAAATTTTTGATAACGCTGATACGGGTGGCGCCACAATTATTTTTTTCCGAATTGCATGGACATCTCAAGTCAACATTGACTTGTACCAAATACCATCAACAGAATAACAAAACATTAATCTCTTTCAGAGAAAAATTAGGTTACCAAGATAAGTAAATCACCTTATACAGAATAATGATTATTTCCTCGAATTTGTGTTGACAAAATCGGACGAGTAAATTTGTTAATTTGGCTGAACACGTTCTAATGGAAAAACCATTTTGGTCCCTAATGGAATAACGTGTCATAGTTTCGCTCGTGTGTCTGTAGATTTCGAAAGTTGAGTCGAGTGCTATCTTAAGTAACTCGAATCGTATTCACAAAGGATTAAACGTGAAGTTTTCAGAAGGGCTTCAGAACTTTAAACTTGGATTTTTTATGTCATGTTTTTTTCCAACTGTCCTTCGTTTGATATCCGATATATAAAATCAATGAATTCCTGATGTATGAAATACTAGCGACCCGCCCCGGCTTCGCACGGTACGACATCACATTAGAAACCTCAAAAATAACAGTACATACTTCTCCACTATTTAATGGATGTTATTATACATATAAACCTTCCCCTTGAATCACTCTTTCTATTAAAAAAATTTCATCAAAATCCGTTGCGTAGTTTCAAAGATTTCAGCATACAAAGGGACAGAGAAAGCGACTTTGTTTTTACTATGTAGTGATAGTGATGTTGCGAATTCTTTTGCCCTTATTTTGTTGGAATGCCCCACCCCTATTTCCAGTTGTTTATCTTACCTAACTAACACAAAGGAAATGGAAAGCTTTTATTTAACAATAACGTCTTATTTTTCCTAGAAAGATGAATTAAAACCTTCATGGAAATATATTTACCCTTAATTCGAACTAGAAAATGATTGCGAATATAAAATATGAGAAATTACCGAATAAAATATCAGTTGTAAGTGCAACAATCTGTTATCAACAATGATTCTGAGGATCAAAGTTTTTTCTACGATAGAACTTTGTGGATATATAGCATAATTTTTCATAATTAAGGTGCACATGACACCTATAGTAGAATTACTTTATTGTTTCTTGCCAGTTGCTTTATGGCTTTACGAGGTAAGAATAATTCAATTTATGCGCGACTGTTGTAAAATCCGTCCATTGTACGTCTCTGTGCTCGGCCTTAATGATACCCATTAATCACAAGGGAATAATGAGTTTATAAATCGCTGCTGTCATATGCTTCATAGATTCAACTTTGATATAATATTCTTTAAATTTCTATTTCTTCAGTGTTCTAAAATAGTCCAACTAACAAATATGGACATACTTTGTCAATCGAGGGCCAAATATACTTTCATTAATCAATTAAAGCTTTTTTATTATGAAATATACAATGACCAGTTCCCCAAAAATTTCCCATGTGTCAACTTGACTTTCTCCACGCTTGTCATTGAAGGATCTTGTCGCGGTCGCCAAATGTTGAAATCTTCAAGAAACTGAAATATATTCAGTAGTCGTGGATAAAGAATAGTATGCTACTCGCGTATAATGGCTGTTATTCACCTCGCGAATAATAGCTATCATTATACGTATTTGCATAATATACTATTAAACCTGTAGTATTGTATGTCTATTATAAGATATAGCGACAACCACATCATCAGTCACAAAAAATCTTATTTCATCTGCTGCTTGTTAATATCTTGTTCTTCTTTCTCTCAAAACTACCCAGTACAAATGGTGAATATCATTTTTTCCTTCTTCAACTACAAATATTGCTGAAAAATAACATTCACAAACGTTTATTTCCAGACGACTATCGATTGCCTTCTCGTTGGTGTTTTCCAAACGACGAAAATAGTTTGCCTTACAATTTTACCCGTTTGCAAACAGTGAGTGACAGTAGAAACTCAATATCGGGAAAAGCTGTCGTTAAAAGCAATCTCTTTGCCTCGTTATGTCCGCATCTTTGCAGGCATTGATTTTACAAATTCGATGTGAGAAATATTCGAGTCGCGAAAACGGAAACAATAGCGGATGTCGATTTCCGGCGATCATGACGTTATTGAAACAATGTGTTTAAACGCCATTTTGATCTGAATGAACGAACGTGGATGATTGATTTCCTCACGGGTAATTACACCGTTCGTGGCTGCTTTGTCGTTAGAACGTGTGGACTAAGCGTTTTGTAGTGGTTTCAGGAGAAGGAGATAAGAGTGAGGACCAACAGGATAAAATCAGGACGTTATTATTCTTTTATTGTTTTTTGTGTGGGTTCATTGAGTTATTTTCATGTTTATTCTCATTCAAATGAGTTGAAATAAAAATGTTCGCAGGTTGCTAGAAAATTTCGACATTCATGACAATATTTCTCAAGAAAGAAGTCTGCACTTGTATACAGTTGTTAGTGCTTCAGTTTTCGTTCTTTGGTTGAACAATAAGACTATTTACTCAGAATTTTATATGGCATTTGAGATTGATAACGAATATATACATGCAGAATCTCAGCAAAATCGGAATTATATTCATGACATTATTCAAAAAATCAAATATAGGTATATATGATGGTAATATACCTAGCGATTTTTCTTTTCAATATTCCAATTGAATTTTTAATGGTTTTGTGACACTATGGCCACAGAATTTTGCATGTAGATTACGTGCCTATAACAGTCTTTATTCACAAAAACTAAACAATCTAAAAAACTAACGGATAGGCATCTGAAATAAGAATGCAGCTTCAAGGCGGCCATTCGTAGAACTATCAATATTGGCATGGAGAGATTTGGGTGTATTGTTAACGTATATATCTGCTTCATTAAAATTTGGATTTTTCATCAATATATGAAAATTGAAAAAATCTATAGTGAACGAGTGTATTACTGTGTATATCATATTTTTATTTTTGTACAGACGGTCGATGTGTTTGTTTCAATCTATTTCAGCATAGTGAAAGATGAATTAGGTTGAAGGGCTGTTGAGGAAATTAAGGAAACAATTTTGTTTGTTGAACACTTGAATTAAAATAATTTCATTATATATGACAGTACCTCTTCCCTTCACAAAAGCATTCTTCAATAGGATCTCATTTGTTTAGACTTCCTTGTCTCATCCTTTCAGTTCTACTACTAGAACTAGAACATTCCCATACATAATATTTTTAGGACTTCAAGTTTTCGGAATTTTTGCAAAAATCTCTGGAGACCAAAAAAAAACGTTTTTTCCGATTTTTCCGAAATACATTCCGAAATTACTCGATACTTGCTCGTCCGATTGGAATGATTTATACCTCGTTTAAACCGCTATAGATTTTGCTAAATACGCCCCATAAATAATATTTATCTAAGACCGCAATTTTTTTAAATTTTTGAAAAAGTTTCTCGAGATAAAAAAAATCTGATCCGAAGAGCATGGAAATGCATATTATTTGAAATTATTTTTTCCCAGGAAACACTGAGAAACTCAACAGTAGCGATTTGAATGAATTATACTAAAAAAAATATTACTAATGTTATGTATTCACATAAAATGATAAATGAATCACGACAATACAAAGCAAAGTTGAAGAATCGTGTCAATATTGAAGGTTTCACAGATCGTCACCAGAGGGCGCATCGATTAGCTTGATTTGTATATGGAGAACATAGAGATAGAATAGAGAAGAGACGCTATGACATACAATTGTGTAAGGAAAAAAGGAACCACTGGGCGGGGCTTAGTTGACGACCAATATGGCTGAAAGTTCGGGGTTGAATTAAGTTGCCTGTTTTTTCTGCTTACGAATTTCACCCAAAAAATACGACGTGTTGGGTCTTTAGGAATCCTGTTCAAATAAAGTCAATTGAATATCAAATAAACAATTTTTCTTCACGCGATAATATACACATATAGAAAGATATCAGAATACCAAAACAGACTTGCAAAAATTTCGAATGCGGATCTGTTCAGTACTCATCCCTACCTGTGATATGTTTTTTCCTCTAATTTTCTTCTTATCTGTTCCTTCTCTGCTTGAAGAAAGCCATACAGCACACGATACCATTATTTATTAAGCACAACAAATCTCAATTTAACTGAAAAAATTCAATGATTGTCAAAATTCGACGTATAGCAGTAATATGGCGGATCTGATACCACTTTCATTTCATATTTCATTGATAGCAACTCTATACTATTCTATCTCTAAGATGGAGAAGGAGGGGCTTTTAGTTTTAGGAGTTTTACTCACTTCATACTTAGGTGAAATATACCTAGAATAGATGAAGACCATCAGGCTAAGTGGACCTTTCAGCTCATATATTTCAAGATATAGGTACTGTAAAACAACACGCTGTTTACCACTTCAGCAACAAAGTCTACTTTCCTGGGTGCTAAATCCATAATTTGCTTCAGTTCCAGTAAACACACGGACCAAGGGGTCGCAGCCTCTCACTAAGCATAGCGGAACAATCTCGAAGCAGGTTTTCAGTTGTCTCGGTGGCTTTTAAGCAGAAGCGATAATAGCTGTAGTCGATTTCCGGCGATCATAGCTCGTAGCTATTAGCATTAAAACAATGTGTTTAGACGCCATATTGATCTGAATGAACGAAAGTGGATGATTGATTTCCTCATGGGTAATTACAACCCGTTCGTGGCTGCTTTGTCGGGAGGCATGTCGTTCGAACGTTTGGGATAAGCGTTTTGTAGTGGTTTCAGGAGATTGAGATAAAAGTGAGGTCCAACAGGATGAAATCAGGACGTATTTATAGCTTCAATGTGGTTTACGTGATTGAGTTCTTTCGGGTTATTTTAGTGGTTTCAATTTCTTTAATTTGAGTTCTTCCAGGTTTTCTTTAGATTCATTATCAACCAGAGCTCTGCCGAATGTTGATGGCATAAAAAAAGAGAGTTCAGATTTGATTTCATTATTCGTTTTTTCCTTCAAGTGGGAGAACTTAATCACTGCTCTGTATACAGCTTTTCCCATTTTCCAAAAAATCACTAAGGTGCTTCACTTTAGACACTCAAAACAAATGAATTTATTGATAGATTTGGCTCAAACTTTGACAGTAATTGTTTGAAAGATTACAAATGTTAAAAACGAAGTTTTTTGCTTAAGGCTCCACCTTTTCGAAGGCTCATCATATATTGGACGCCCCAGTAGGTGTAATGTATACATATATCAGCCCAGTATCGAACTAAAAGAAAAAACCTTCTATCAGGAAAATATATATTGCAGCAATATTAACGTGTTCATCTCACAAAAGTGACCTCATAGAGAACAAAAAAAATAACAAGTTGAAAAAGCAACGAATGAAAAATACTGTTTCACGTTGCAACATATTTTGTAGGGTTCGATTAAGTTTCTTAAACCCTACAATATGTTAATACATATTTCTATTTTTCATTATTATGGGACTTTTGATTCCAAATACATGGTATACTTATTCCCGAAAAATCATTTAGCTACCATTTTCAAATCGATTATGAAACAGACACAAAAATATTCGTCATCCTCCCCATTATTTCATAGTTAATAGTTTAAAAAGAGGTTACAGTTCACTGCGAACTCAAAGTCTATTGTGCCCACTTACAAAGCTGCCCTGACCACATCTTTCACAGCTCGCCTTCCAGTTCCAGAGATCTGATGAAATCCAGTATCTGTATATGAGTCACTCTTACAAGTTTCTAGGTCACTAAGGGTTTCTTCTTCCTCCTCACAGAATCTACACTCGTCAGTGTCCGACAATCCCATCGACAACAGGTGCTTCCTGAGGCGACAGTGTCCTGTAAGAAGGTGTAATTGTTGCTTACCAAGATCCATATTCTTTTGGATCATGCTGTTTCAAAGTTCGAAAAATTTCAGTGGAATGATCCATCCCTAGGAGATTTCGCCAGATTTTTTTCCTCTCGGCTTTCACCTCTTCAGAAACTCCTTCTTTTAGGTTCATTTACTTATACCACAAAAGAGTTCTGAGACAATGAGTGACATTCGTGCGCCTTCTCTGGCAAGTGGATTGGCCTCTTCGTTTCTTTTGATTCCCGAATGGATAGGAACTCAGGTTAAAACGACCTTATTTTTCTTGCAAACCCCATTGAGTTTGTGCTGGCACTCCCAGATCATCTTTGAGTCGATGACGTATGAGCTCAGTACTTCAATAGCAGCTTGACTATCTGAGTTATAACTGCACATCTTTTAATAGCGAAGATTTCAATGAAAAACGCTCATACAGAGGAGCCTAGCGACAGTGCACATTTGGCACCTGGCCCGTATATCCCAGCGCTAGCTTCTGAAAAGGTTTTTGGAACCATCTCTTTACCATTTTACGGTATTTTTTTTGAGGTTATAGTCGGTGTTTCCCCGTTTCCATTCCTCTCTTTTACTTAGCAATCTCCTGAAGTTTTTATCAGTGCTTTCTTTCTTGATCATTACATCACTAGGGAGGTGCGCACATGAGATGTAGTTGTTCAGAGAGGACCAGACTCTCCGATACCATATTTTGAATCATTCACACGTTTTATTTCCTGAATGCTGAACAGATTCATGGATGGTAGACCTTCTTACGAACTATCAAATTCTCCTTCAAAGTGCCTTTCTCATGTGAGGGTGTCGATGAATATGACATAAGACTTTACTTTCTGGATTTTGCGTAGAATCTAATTAGTGATATAAAACCTAGAAAACGCAGCAACAAAATTTCCTCAATCCTATTGTCATCTATCTATGATCGCCTCATCTCCACTAGATACGAAATCCACACCTGAACACCTCCAATAGATCCCACGTAAATCACGGATAGATAAACCGAGATTCCTCCCATTCCAGCTGGTGCATGCACAGCAACCCCTTATTCACCAACGTCACCGTACGTCGTCCCCCGATCCGCCAAATGAACGAGCGCGAAATTCTCCAAGAGTGTTAAATGAATCGACGTTTGGTCCTGCGAAACGAACGTGCGCACACAGATGGCGCTTTTGCGCAGGACATCGTCCTGTGCCTCGCGCCTCCAGTTATCCTGAAGAACTCCTAGCGGACCCACCGTCGATCATGCGAAAATCGTGCTTACCGGCGAAATTCTGACTGGAAACTCTTCGTTTTCCGTCAACTTGCCTGTGGAGGAATCTCCTAATCTCCCAGCATCTTTCTCTACTTGATACGGACGTGGTTTAGCTCCTCGTAGTGACCGTTTGGACTGACATTGACTCGTCTTGATAGAGTTTCTCTCGTTTGATCGTGAACTTCTAGTGGTAAACACCATGTCAGCTCTCGGATGTGCAAATGAGTCCCACCGACGAAGGCAGTGCTAAGCCATGGCAGCCGATTTCCTCCTTATTATCGTGAGTGTTCTGTTGGTGTCAGTTCTGGTCGTCGAGAAGGATGTGGTGGCTGGGGAGCCGGCAGGTGAAACGCGAGTTCCTCTAACTTCGAGAACGGTACGGACCAAATATGGTGATGTTAGTGGTGTTATTGTGACCTTGGATTCCAAGTATTTAGAGCCGGTTGAAGTCTTCCGTGGTATCCCTTACGCTAGCCCGCCTCTAGGTAGGCTCAGGTTTATGCCTCCGGTTACAGGAGCTTTGTGGTCAGGTGTTAAAGTGGCGGATAAGTTTGGACCGGTTTGTCCTCAAAGATTACCGGATATAGCGAATGAGACATTGGCGTTGAAGAGGATGCCTAGAGGGAGGCTTCAGTACTTGAAGAGGTTGTTACCCCCTATCTGAAGGACCAGAGCGAGGATTGTCTTTATTTGAACATTTACGCTCCAGCTCAAGGTAGGATGGTTAATTTCTTTCGTTAAGGCAATCCTATAAACTAAGTCTGATATATACCCTCGTTTTTATCCGAATATGATATACGTTATGAAGGCGTAACACGATTTATTCTTGAATGAAGTTCACTTACATACTTCATTAATAACTAGATTTCTACCTCTGTGGGATAGCAGACGATACATAGACAGTTTTCATTTCAGTATGGTAGGTAAATATTTTATACGTAGACTGACCGTGGGTTTCATAAAGCTTGATTGGGCAATCAAATCGTTGATTTTGAATTACGTTGATGGTTTATGTCAAAAATAAACCGAAAATTGCACTGAAATGAAGATATTTCAGTAATCAAGCTAATTGGAGTTTTGTGAACCCGGCTCTAGTATGGTAATCGACTATAGTGTTATCGGGGTTATTATCCCTAGCGAATTTAATTTTTCCGGAAATTCATTTGTCGAAAACCATGGGCGAGAGTGATTTCCACTTTGGTGAAAGGAAAAATTAGATGCACGAGGGACATTTACTTAGATTATTTTCTAAATTAAAAATCAATAATAATAATTTATTCTAATACAACATTTTTTCCATTTAAATAATAAGAACAACAATTCACACAGCATAGAAGCCATCAACTTGTTAAACTTGCATGAAAATTTTCCGATTTTGTTCCGGAAAAACTGCTGACAGCTAATTTGACAGTTATAGAGTAATTTTTCACTTGAAATTATATTTGATATACCAATTCTCGATAGCAATTGGTTGAATAAATAGGAAGGAAATAATCGTATGCAATATCATAAGACGGGTTCCTTATTTTTTTCGAGAAAAATTTAAACAACTCATTTCTGAGTAATATTCCAACCAGAAACTTCTGGGCAAATTACCCTTCGTCTGATCACAATTTACAATACAACACAGATGACCTCAACGATTATGTTAGGGTAATAACAGAGCTGTGTCGAGCACTGAAAAAAAGTGCTTCGAGCACAAAGCACTAAGCTCTATTGAAAGGTGCTCCGGAATTTCGAGCACGAAGCCATTATTTTTTGAGGAATGCTCGCAATTACTAAGCATTTTTGGAAAGTAATTCGTTTACACGAGCACCGAGCACTAAGCACTTTTCAAAATGAGCCCTTGTATTTTCCATCCAAATGTTTCTTAGTTTGAAATTTGGATTTCAATATCCTGATGTTTTTTTTAGTGTTATCGTGTTTTGAACTGGCCTTATTGAAATTGACAATAGTTTTTTTCTCAGCAAGTCCAACATTGTCGTTCACAGACAAGCGTAAATTTACCATGACGTCATATAAAAGAAAATTGGAACAATAGCATGTGGTTTCGAAACAGAGAACAAAATTAGAAAAGTTATAGAAAGACAATGACGTCTTGGAAAAAAATAAAATGGAAATTTGTATTGTGGCGAAGCTAAAAAATGCATAAAGTTACCATGACGTCATATATAAAAAAATTGAAAGAATAGGATGTGGTCTCGAAACAGAAAATAAAATTCGAAAAGTTATAGAAAGACAATGACGTCTTGGCAACAAATAAGATGGAAATTTTTCTTGTGGCGAAGCTAAAAAAAATGCTACAATGAAAAAACGTTTTCTTTATGTCATTCACTAAGCGAAAAGACTGTAACTTAAATATTCGCCAATAAATAATTTGAAAGCATGATTATAGAAACTTGCATCGTATATCAACAAAAGGTGGCATTGCTCCAAAAAATTTCCAAAAAAATTTTCCATACAACATAACAATTCGTTCTCCGTGTCAAAATAATGGAAACATCAAGACTTGTTCCATTCCATAACATACAGCGAGATCGTTTTTTTAATACCAGAGTTATAATGAAGGAAAAACTTAACAACTTAGATATCCATAAAGGTTGAACGAAAAAATATTAATATTTTAGTTCTTTTTTCATTCCAATCAGGCTTAAGTCCGTCATTTTCATGTTCCGACAAGTCCATAAAGGGCTTGGTAGTTTGTGAAAGTGATCGGGAGCACTGCGATGCTTAGGAGCACATTGTAGAATTACTAAGCACTAAACTCTTTCAAAAAATTCGCGAATCACAAAGCACTAAGCACTAGTCCACTCTAGTGCTCACGAGAACTGTGCTTACGAGCACAAAACTGCTTCGAGTGATTTCACGAGCACTTAGCACAAGACTTTGGCACAGCTCTGGGTAATAATTTGGCGAAAACTGTCAAGCTTCACCGCGAGTGAACTAGACAAAACTGTTGACAGCTGCTGTCATACAGTTTTTCCATCTAGAAACGATCTTTAATTCAAACTGCGTTTTTCCTATTGGTGGAAGTTAAGACGAGGGAAAGAGTCAATGAAAAATTCTTGAAATTGCAGCAGATGGGAGCAGAAAGGAAGAAATGTTTCCTGAATGCCTAATTGAGAAGGAACTGGGCAATGAAGTTGTCGTTATCCAATTTAATATAAGAATGGAATATTTTCTTGGTTTAAGGTTCGAAATATAATATCCAAATTCTTCTGATTGAAGAAGATATCCGAAATATTGGATCCAGGTCTGAAATAAAACATAGGTACATAAAATAACTAGCACTAGACGAGAGATCTCTTATTCACCTGAGATGAATCCTATCGAGTTTTCTTTCGATCGGAAAAAATTTTTTTTCCTTGTAAGGAGTAGTTGAGTTTTCATTATGAAAAGAAAATAAACAAGTTTTTGTTTTTCCCTGGAAATAATTTCCTCAAAGATATTATTACTAATATTATTTCAGAGAAGTTGCCAAGCCTAAGCTGAAGCATCCTTTTCATTCTTCCAGAGGATTTTCTTTTTGTTCCGATTCAACAATGACAAAATGCGGACAATGAATTAGTCCCACTTTTTCTCTTGAGCAATCCTTTCATTGTGATATTGATAAAGTCGACTCTTTCAGATTTAATTAAGCGCATCAACGTTTTTTCTCATAATCTTTCTCCAAGAGACGCTATTGAGTAGCCGTGGTGGTTTATGGGGCTTCTTCCTTTCATATTCAATTCTTGAATGCTTGGCATGGAATAAATTGTATGGAATAAATAAATTTCATAGACAAAACTGAATAAAAAAAGCACGGTTTTATATAGTCCGTTTACGAAAGTTTGAGCGCATAGTAGGCGTTTGTTTATTTATCTGAAGTTGGCAGTACCTACTGCCATAACGTAAAATAAAGTCAGCGTTGCCGAATGTACCCAGCCTTAAGAGTTATCAGAGAAATCTATTCAAAATTGACAACATTGCGTATCAATCTGAGAAGAAAATAAACAACATAACCTAAAATTTTGGCATGCACAGTGGAATATGCCAAACTTCCATGGCCAACCGATTGCTCAACCTTTCGTGAACGGACTATAGTTTTGCTACTAGATTCCTCATTTTCTCAATTCTCGAAGACACCAGATTGTACCAAAAAGTTCAATTTTGGTGAACGTGCTGAATGATCGCCGTTATTATTGTCCTGACAGTTGAAACCATAAATAGAGATTTTCAATCGAGATCAAAATCAATTATTGAGAAACTGGAAATGATTACAATGATCATGATCTCTAAAGTTTTGTTGCTGATTTGTACATCTTATTTCGGTTATATTTAGTGGTCACTGTGAACTTCGATTGAATCTGTTTTATTAGAGGACACAGAATAACGAATTGTCTGCAATCAATAAGGTTCAATGCTCATTTTGATGAATTTATATGAAATCTCAGTACATCCAATTCATCCGTTAAGCAATATACTGATAATGAAACCTCATCAAAGTATTTCCCCCATCCCCTTCAAGAAGATATAGTGAGATACAAATTCTTTAGACATTCAATTAACGTAATTAACCCCTTTCGTGCACGAGTTCAATCTGGAAAACCTCCCAGCAGGTTCAACTTATATACGACGAGCCTTATCCCGATCGATCTGTAAATCTGGAGTGCTATTGTCGTTCTCAAGATTCAGCGTGAAGTCAAGGTTGCTCATCGTTCCATATAAAATGGTATGGATGCTAACCGTGATATATCTCTCGTCATAAAATGGAATCTAAACAACTTGTCGCTTTTGACCTGGATTAAATTCGTTCACAGCTCTGAAGGTCAGGTGAAGTTTTCATCGATTTTGATGGTTAGCCTAGGACGAAGAGCGGAATTATGTGAAGAGTCTGTCACAGTACTTTCAAATCAGGAGCTGCATGTGCTGAATCGTTCATTTGCTGAAACAGGAGGTTTGGTGAACGTTCGCAGTAATTGTGAGATACCAAGGAAAAAGGTTCGGAATCTCTTGGTTTACATTCTCATGGTGAAGTATTTTGAATATTGAAGTCTTGGATGTATTCACTCAGAGAGACTTGAAAAAATACATATTTAAATGACCCAAGAGCTACACTCACAGGCACAAATAACTGTCCATCTTGAACTCTTTCATTTCGAAGAAATAGTTTCTTGTACCTACCTGAAATATGTCATTCCTATTCATCAGAACAATTAATTAGCTGAAAATTGCACAGAAATGATGACTTTTCGATAATCAAGGTGATTTGAGTTTTGTGAAACCTGGCTCTTAATTTGGAAGAGTTTCGAATATTCAAAGATTATCTAATGATTTTCTTTCTGCTAACTCTTCAGTGTATGAAGTTTTCGAAATTTGAAATTGAGTGTTGTTTAATGAATTAAAAAAATATAGAAAATTAGACTCACCAGGAACTGATGTTCAACCAATCTTCAGAAGAGGACTCTTGAATTTTGGTCGATGAATTAAAAACTCTAAGAAGGATGACTGACGTTTTTAGGTTGATTCGCCCTTGTTTCACTTTTGAGATCAATCTGAGATCAATCTTGAGATGATCAGCGAAATAATCCGAAAATGAAAAAAGGAATATTCAGCACTTTCATGATAGACAAAGGTTTTTCCCTGGGATTTTATCTTCGCATCTCAGTATGATTTGAATATGTAATACCTAGTGTACACTTTTTTCTGCTCAAAATGAAACTTGCATTTATACCGTTTCCAGACATTTTTCGAAGATTTTTTTATTAGGATATCTTGCATTGAGAATATCTCAGTTCTTGCAAAATTCGTCAGAAGATTTTGACAATGTAAACAGAATTCAATCTACCAAAGATGCAATTCATTTCAGCTTACAGTTGAGCTTTCCTCAAGGAACCTTTCGCTCCAAATCTTATAGTTACCTGAAACAGTCTTCTGATGAAGCCACTCATTCACAACCTGTAATATTCTTTTTGAAGACATCGAATTAGATATCATCAGGTATTCAGATTCGATTCAGGTGTACTTTCATCGTTATGTAACGTATCTAAATCATGTAAGATCCCTGCGCAAACATCGTCAGCAGAATTTGATTATGAGAAAAATTCAATCTCACAAAGGCTCAATTCCTTTCTTCCAAGAGTTGAGCCTTCCTTTCTGTCCTCAAAGGATCAACACTTGACCTCCCATTTTGCTCGAAGAAATTTCCCGAAATAAAACAAAAAGGAATCGCTACCAATCCAGATTTGAACTATGTCAAACTGAACAAATCCCCTTTGTGTCATGCCTAACCCGTCCTAAGCTGGGCTCACGTTTGGGATTCGGCTTTTATTCATTCCTGGCGACAGTCAGATATGCAGGAATCGAAATAAAAAGGATTTCGAACGATGCCGGGACGGTTGTTGATTTCTCGGTTTGCATCGAAATACGTTTGATCCCTGCTGCCTCATTATCCCCGGGTTGGAAGTCTAAACGCGTTTTTTGTGTTTTTTCTGCAAGACCCAAGGCAGGTTGATGATCTTGAATTACGCTGGAAGTGCAAGAATAAGGCGTGTTTACGGGGTAATGTTTCAGTGGAATTTACCGCTCGCTTTGCGAGCTACTTTCAGTTTCCAATTTTTAGTACTTCGTTCATTTCTATTCTTTCTCGACTTTCTCCAATTTTCACTCTCATCAACAAAAGACATGCACGAAACGAAATAAAGAGGATTTCGAGCGATGCCAGGAAGGTTGTTGATTTCTCGTTGCATCGAAATACGTTTCATACCCGTTGCCTCATTATCCCCGGGGTGGAAGTCTAAACGCGTTTTTTGTGTTTTCTGAAAGACCCGAAAGAGATTGATGATCTTGAATTATGCCAGAAGTGCTAGAATAAGGCATGTTTAGGAGGTAATGTTATAGCGGAATTTGCTGCCCGCTTTGTGAGCTACTTTTGGTTTCCAATTTTCAATGATTTTTCTATTCGTATTCTTTGTCAACTTAAACTTATTTTTCTTTCATCAACAAAAAAAAATCAGGATTCGAAATAAAGGGATTTCGAACGATGCCGGGACGTTTGCTGATTTCTCGGTGTGCATCGAAATACGTTTGATCCCCCTGCCTCATTAACCCCGGGTTGGAAGTCTAAACCCTTTTTTTGTGTTTTTCTGCAACACCCGAGGCAGGTTGATGATCTTGAATTACGCTGGAAGTGCAAGAATAAGGGGTATTTACGGGGTAATGCTTCAGTTTCCAATTTTCAGTACCTACTTCTTTTATTTTTATTCTTTCTCGACTTGCTCCAATTTTCACTCTCATCAACAAAAGATATACACAAATCGAAATAAAAAAAATTTCGAGTGATGCCGGGACGGTTGTTGATTTCTCGATTTGCATCGAAATACGTTTGATCCCCGCTGCCTCATTATCCCCGGGTTGGAAGTCTAAAGGCGTTTTTGGTGTTTTTCTGCAACACCCGCGGCAGGTTGATGATCTTGAAATACGCTGGAAGTGCAAGAATAAGGCGTGTTTACAGGGTAATGTTTCAGTGGAATTTGCCGCTCGCTTTGCTCTGCTACTTTCAGTTTCCAATTTTCAGTACTTCTTTTTTTTTATTCTTTCTCGACTTTCTCCAATTTTCACTCTCATCAACAAAAGATATGCACGAATCGAAATGAAAAGGGTTTCGAGCGAGGCCGGTACGGTTGTTGATTTCTCGGTTGCATCGAAATACGTTTGATCCTGATGTCTCATTATCCCCGGAAGTGCAAGAATTTTTACTCTCATCAACAAAAGATATGCACGAATCGAGAGGAGAAGAATTTCGAACGATGCCACGACGGTTGTGGATTTCTCGGTTCGCATCGAAATGCAATGCTGCCTAGTTATCCCCGGGTTAGCAGTCGAAACGGAGTTTTTGGGTTTTGCTGCAAGACCCGATGCAGGTTGAAGGTCTTGACTTATGCTGGAAGTGCAAGAATAAGTCGTGTTTATGAGGTTATTTTTCGTTGGATTTGCAGCTAGTTCTGGAAGCTACTTTAGGTTTTCAAATTTCAATGATTCTTCTTTTGGTATTCTTTGTCAACTCTAATTTTTTTCATCTACAAAAAAATCAGGAATCGAAAAGAAGAGGACCTCAGGCGAAGCCAGGACGGTTGCTAATTTCTCGGGTTGCACCGAAATACGTTTTACCCTTGCTGCCTCATTATTCCTGGGTTGGAAGTCTAAACGCGTTTTTTGTGTTTTTCTGACCCGAGGCTGGTTGATGATCTTGAATTAGGCTGGAAGGCAACAATAAGGCGTGTTTACGAGGTAATGTTTCGGCGGATTTGCAGATAGTTTTGGAAGGAGCTTTCGGTTTCCAATTTTCAATGATGCTCTCATTTTTACACTTTGTCAACTTGCCCTAATTTTCATTCTCGTTAACAGAAGAAATGCAGTAATCGGAATAAAAAGATTTCGAGCGATGCCAGGAAGCTTGTTGAATTCTCAGTTTGGATCTAAATACGATCGATCCCCGCTTCATCATTATCCCCGGTGGAATTCGAAACGCGTTTTATGTGTTTTTTTTTTAGAAGACCGGTCTGGTTGGTAATCTTGAACTATGCTGTAAGTGCAAGAATGAGGCGAATTTAGGAGGTAATGTTTCAGTGGAATTTGCGATTTCCAATATTGGATGATTCTTCTCTTCGTATACTTTGTTGTCAACTTGCTCTAATTTTCACTGCCATCAACAGAAGAAATTTAGGAATCAAAATGAAAAGGATTTTGAGCGATGCCGAGACGGTTGTCGATTTCTTGGTTTGCATCGAAATACGTTTGATCCCCGCTGCCTCATTATCCCCGGGGTGAAAGTCGAAACAAATTTTTCGTGTTTTTCTGCAAGACCCAAGGCAGGTTGATATTCTTGATTTATGCTAGAAGTGCAAGAATAAGGCATGTTTAAGAAGTAATGTTTCAGTGGAATTTGATGCTTGCTTTGCCTGCTACTTTAGGTTTCCAATTTCAATGCTTCT
Organism: Propylea japonica; assembly: GCA_013421045.1. NCBI lineage: Eukaryota > Metazoa > Arthropoda > Insecta > Coleoptera > Coccinellidae > Propylea > Propylea japonica. The sequence goes on from CM024241.1 coordinate 90,888,569, forward strand.
TTCATTTCTATTCCTTCTCAACTTGATCTTATGCTCCTCCGGGTACTTTGGATGCTGTATTAATGAGCGCATAGTTTGATTCAATAATTCGATTGTATGATAAGTTCCTTGCAAGCTGTACCATCCTGTTGAAACCAAACATTGTACAAGATACCCTCGAGACCAGGCAAAAAACGGTTATCAATGTGTCTCCACCGAGTGTAATGTTTGAACCGTCCTTATTTTCAAATAAATATAAGTCAGTGATGCCTCCACATCTTGCAATAAACCAGTTCGGTATGCTCTCACAGAAAGATTCACGAATATTTCAGGTTAAAACGAAAGCTACCACCCTGATTCAGCACATAAACCCTAAAATATTAAAGAGCGAATAAAACAGTCGTTCTGGTATCCATTAACAAAATGTCTTTAATTCATTTTATGGAATATCCGTATATACATTATAATGTTCGTATCAATAAATGTTCACGACGAAACCAACTAATCAATTCCGCGTTTCGCATCATAAATTCGGATTTGATGCTTCACCAGCCTATTTGAGACCCAATAAAAATGTATTCCATCGTATATTCCTAAAGGGTGGTAGAAGGACTCGAAAAAACACTCTCAGGGGGGTGAAAGTTTCATTTTCGTCACGAATGTCGTGAATATAAATGTGCCGGAACTCCTGATACATTCGAATTTGGATTCCTGTCTTCACTGCTAAATGATGCATTTCGGGTGAAAGATATGAAGAGCGTGCTTGAAACGTGATTCTTCTGTTGAAAACATGGAGGGTATTTCATTATGTGAGAGAAGGGAAAACTTTTCTGGTGTTGTTTACATAGGCTGCGTTCACGAACCTACTCGGAGCATGCTCTGCAAGGCAAGAAAATAAGGTCTTTTTAACCTGGGTTCCCGGCCATTCGGGAATCAAAAGAAACGAAGAGGCCAATATACTTGCCAATGAGGGCGCACGAATGTCCCTCATTGGCCCAGAACCCTTCTGTGGTGTAGGTAAATGTACCTATAAGAAGAAGTTTCTGGAGAATGAGAAAGCCGAGAGGGACAAACTCTGGCAGAATCTACCAAGAATGGATCATTCCACTAAGTTCCTTCGGAACTTTGAAACAACAAGATCCAAATTATATCTGGATCTTGGTAAGAAACAATTAAACCTCCTCACTGGCTTTCTTACAGGACACTGTCGCCTTAAGAAAGCACCTGTGGAGGATGGTATTGTCGGACACTGAAGAGTGTAGGTTCTGTGGGAAGGAGGAAGAAACCCCCATTACCTAGTCTCGGAATGTTTTGGGGGCCTAAGGACAGAATGCCTTGGGCGAGAAACTTGTAAGAGTGAGGAACTAGCATCATTGAAGCCTTCACAGATACTGGATTTGATCAGAGCTCTGGAACTGGAAGTCGGAGTGTAAAATATGTGGTCAGAACAGCTCTGTAAGGGAGCACAATAGACCTTGACTTCGCAGAGAACTGTAACCTCTTTTAAACTATAACTATAACTAAATTATGCTCTGCTTACTCCGAAGCATTCAAAAACTCACTAAAGCCTGTCAGAATTTGTACTCTCGTACGTTCAGAAACTTTCTCGGAGTAAGCTCTTTGTACCCTGCTTTTTTGCAAAGTATTCGGTACTCTGAATATTATTTGAATTTAAGGCGTTATGCATTCTTCGTGATTCATTCGAGAAAAATATTTCTGGTTTGGGTTTAAAGCTCTTTTCGTCGTTTGCTAACCGTTTTGAGTTAAAATCTCCATTTTCTTACGATAAACTGAAAATTTAGAAGTTTTATGGATTGGCAGTAATACCCGTAAATACTCAAAAATGAATGAAGGTACACATTTAATCCATTACTTCTGAAACTGTAATGTGAAAATGTTGTTCGAATGTGAAAATGTGTTCATTGTTTTTATTCATTTCACAAGATAAATCAAGAATTTTAAAATAATCTCAACTAACTAAATCGAATACGTCGATACTGAAAAATGAGAGTAAAAGCTTTATACTTTCATCAAGAATAATATTTTTACATGTGTTGAAATTTTGTCGATTTCCCAGTTAGGGATTCTTAAAAACGATAAAACAAAAAATTTGAATGTGTAGGTACTGAGTATAGCCATTTGGCATCTTTGAATGGGCGTTAGATAATTCCAACTATAACTGTCTATATTATTTATACAATAGCAATGTTTTGATCTGGATTTAATTTTCTCGGTCCAATTATTTTATCAATAGTTTGCAATCAACATGCAGAGTTTTTGCGAGTGAACGTGTTACAAACGGTATCTGACAATCTACTGATTGTATAATAATTAGCAATCTCTGAAGAGCCCTGAACAATATAAGAGAAAATATTAATTTTTTACGAAAAACCAAAAATAACCGATAATAGAAATTTCATCTCAATCTTACTTAACCTAAAATATGACTCGCGATTGACATTTCTCAGAGTAGAGTTTCTGAACGTCGATCAAACGTCATTTTACTCCGTTATACTCCGCTATACTCTTACATGCTAAATTTGTGAACGCACCCCTGCTCTGAAATAGCAAGGCATAGGTCCATAGGGAAAAACAAACACTTGAACAATTAATGGCCGCAGCACACAGAAGAGTCCGCAGTATCCATTAACACCTTGACGAAAGATCTTAAGGTCAGGTCATCGTCTCTATTAGGTATAATCTTATCTGAAATCCTGTGTTAAATTTATAGAAAATGGCTAAATAATACGAATAAACAGTCTCAGGGGAAAAAACTTGTCCTGAATGTTAATGTGCCGGAACTTCTTATACATTCGAATTTGGATTCCTGTCTTCACTGCTAAATGATACATTTCGGATGAAAGATATAAAGAGCGTACCAGAAACGTGATTCTCCTGTTTAAAAACGCTGAGGGGATTTCATTACGAGTAGGAAGACGCGGGAGAAAGTGGAGCTTTGGTGGTGTTGTTTACATGGAATTGCGTTTTGAATTGAGGATGTTTTCGGGGTGAAAATACGGGCAAACTGAGAATGGGGGATTATTGGAAACGAGATCTGGGGCATTGTGATTTTCCTGAATTCGATAGAGCGTGCGACAGAATGTGCTGCTTGTTATGATGCCAAGGAAAGTTGAGATATTTAATTTCTTCTGCAACTTGTCAGTGAGTTATTTAAGCTTCTCCGACATGAATATCTTGTTTCTATTCCCTCATTAACCTTTGGACATCAGTCTACAGTTAGCACGAAAACTCAATTAAGGAACAACGACAAACAACCTTCAAGGTAAGTTTTAACTAAACTGTAATCAAAGTCGTAAATGAATAAAATAAAACAAAAAATCGTGTAATATGTTTGGAGTTATTTACGATTATTGCTTTTGGGTCAGGTGCCAAAACCCTAAGGCATAACGCATTGGTTTAGCGATTGTCAAAAATTTGTCCCAGTGGGGCAAGTCATGGGCTTTCGAGCAAATGACTCGAAAACAGCTGGCAAAACTGATTGGGTTAATGTCGGTCCTCTCTGAACAACTACATCTCTTCTGCGAACCTCCCTAGTCATGTAATGATCAAGAAAGTAAGCACTCATAAAAACTTCAGGACATTGCTAAGTAAACCAGAGGAATGGGAACGGGAATACACCGACTATAACCTCGATGAAAATACCGTAAAATGGTATACAGATGGTTCCAAAACTTCGATAGGAGCTATCGCTCAGATAAACGGGCCTAGTACCAAGTGTGCACGGTCGCTAGGCTCCTGCATGATGTCTAGATATAAATCTGGAAAGAAACTATCAGAAGTGCGATAAAGCCATACAGTCAGATGGGAAAGCTGCTATTAAAGCTCTGAGCTCCTGCGTCATCGACTCAAAAATAATCTGGGAGTGCCGGAACAAACTCATTGAGATAGGCATGAAGAATAAGGTCTTTTTAACCCGGGTCCATTCGGGTATCAAAGGAAACGAAGTGGCCAATAAACTTGCCAAAGAGAGCGCACGAATGTCACTCATTGGCCCAGAACCCTTCTCTGGTTCAGTTAAATGTACCTTTACTGAGTTTCTGGAGAAGGAGAAAGCCGAGAGGGAAAACTCTGGCGGAATCTCCCTGGGATGGATCATTCCACTGAGTTCCTTGGAACTTTGGAACAGCAAGATCCAAAAGATATCTGGATCTTGGTAAGGAACAATTACACCTTTTCACCGTCTTTCTTACAGGACACTGTTGTCTTAGGAACAACCTGTTGAGAATGGGATTGTCGGACACTGACGAATGTAGTAGGTTTTATGGGGAGGAGGAAGAAACCCCATTTCACTTAGTCACGGAATACTTTGGCATTGCGAACCTAAGGAGAGAATGCCTTGGGCAAGAAACTTGCGAGAGTGAGGAACTAGCCTCGTTGAAACCTTCACAGATACTGGATTTCTTCAGATCTCTGGAACTGGAAGGCTAGCTGTGAAAGATGTGGTCAGAACAGCTCTGTAAGGGGGCACAATAGCCTTGAGGTCGTAGTGAACTGTAACCCCTTTTTAAACTATAAGCAATATAACTATTGAAGTCGGTAACCTTTTAGAGTTACGGAATATAATTTACTCTATAAAACTGTAATGTGAGTATAAAATTTTGACTGATTTGTCGCTATATGCCTGGTGGAGCGAGTATGGTTGGATTAACGTTTGATTGATCAGCGTTTTTATTTATTCATTCATAAAGAAGAAAAGAACATACGAAAAAGGTCAGAAGTTATCGCAAGTTCTATTTTCTATTTAAAAATTCATCTATTATCTTCTATAGACATATAAATCGATTTATTGATTTCAAACTTCCTTTCAAAATGACAAAAAACCGGTTGAACAAATCTTCAATTAAAAGCATTAATCTTCTCAAAACAATTTAAATAAACTTCTCAATTCCAACAAGCTCATCACAAAAGAACAACTCCAACCTCTTTTTTTGTAATCGTTACGAAAAAAAATTGGAAATATTTATTCTAACTAGCATTTGTCTACGCTTGCTGGGGTCGGTTTGCCTTGAAGTATTTTTATATGGTTTTCTTCCTATCCTTGTAATCGCACACAGTTCGTGAGTAGTGGTGACTTTCGGTCGGCCCTGTTCGTCGTTACATCTGGGGTTCCTCAGGGATTCCATTTGGGGCCCATACTATTATCAATATCTTATATCGATAATAAGTTCTAGATATAAACAGTTCTTTTTTTATAATTTGATTTTGGAATGTTCGAAGAAATTAATAGACTACAGGCCCGTGTTGAAAAAATTATGGGTCATTTGAACCACCAGATGACCTATCTAAAACGATATAGGAGCATAAAATAATAAGATTCAGCACTATGCCGTCACTTGTAAGCTGTCCAACTGAGTGCAGGTGAGGATTTGAAAGTACAGGTAGAGTGGGTACATTTTGGTCACATGTTTTTGTACGGCATTCTTACCATCGATTGATCCGTGAAAAATAATAAGAAAACGCGTAGCGCCGTAAAAAAATGTGGAGCCACAAAGTCAAATTTTTTTTTATTTTCCGACAATTGATTGAGTAAATTTGGTCATTTGATTTTGTACGGCATCTTTGTCATACTATTTCAATGCTGCTTCTTATCCATTATTCCGCAACGACGTACAAAAATCATGCGACAAGGGGAAAAAATCTAGGGTTGCAATCCCCTCTCATTCCGTAGTCCAGGGGGTGATTTGACACAACATGAAATAAGTTTATTTTGAAGATATTTTATGCAAAGATAATATTTTTTCATATGCCGTACATTTTCGTTGGTCCAAAGGGGAAAAAAGGAAAAATTCTTTTATTTGTACTAATTTTCATAGTCTTTTCGTGATTCTAGGTTCCTAGTTAGAAACTATGTTGAATATGGGTTTGTATTCTATCCATTTATACCAAAATATAGACATTTTGTCACTGATAGTTCCAAAATACAACTTTTTTTTGAGAAGTACTCATGACACTGAAGTTAGCAGACCCCCTGGTGACATGATTTTGTACTGCAAACTTAAGTGTCATGAGTACTTCTCGAAATATGTTATATTTTGGAATTATCAGTGACAATATGTATATATTTCGGTATAAATGGATAGTATACACACCCATGTTTAACATAGTTTCTAACTAGGAACCTAGAATCACGAAAGGACTATGAAAATTAGGACAAATAAAAGAATTCTTTCCTTTTTTTCCCTTTGGACCAACAAAATGTACGGCATATGAAAAAATAATATCTTTGCATAAAATACTTTCAAAATAAATTTATTTCATGTTGTGTCAAATCACCCTCTGGACTACGGAAAGAGAGAGGATTGCAACCCTAGATTTTTTCCCCTTGTCGCATGATTTTTGTACGGAGTTGCGGAATAATGGATAAGAAGCAGCATTGAAATAGTATGACATAGATGCCGTACAAAATAAAAAGACCAAATTTACCCAATGAATTGTCGGAAAATAAAAAAAATTTTGACTTTGTGGCTCCACATTTTTTTACGGCGCTACGCGTTTTCTTATTATTTTTCACGGATCAATCGATGGTAAGAATGCCGTACAAAAACATGTGACCAAAATGTACCCACTCTACCTGTACTTTCAAATTCTCACCTGCACTCAGTTGGACAGCTTACAAGTGACGGCATAGTGCTGAATCTTATTATTTTATGCTCCTATATCGTTCCAGATAGGTCACCTGGTGGTTCAAATGACCCATAATTTTTTCAACACGGACCTGTAGTCTATAAGTCAATTGTAGATTGTGTAGAAGTTCAGGAAGGTCTTGATGCGTTTTCAGAATAATGTAGGAGGAATGACCATGAACTTAATGTCTATAAATGTTGGTGCATGATTCTCTAGATGTACTGATTTGAAATTCCATTTCTGAATATTGGAAAACTGGTTGAACAAATCACCACTTCAAAACATTAATCTTCACCTAATCATGCATCATTAATCATCGGAATAAACTTGTCAATCCAACAAGCCCATCAGAAAGCAAAATATCCACCCTCCAAATCCCTTTTAAATCCTTTCATTCCTCACTTCGCCCTCATTAGATGGATTTCGCTGAAAGTATGAGTCGAAGGGAGGAGTGAATCGACACGAAAGTTTCGCTATATCCATCATCAGACTCCTGGAGGACCCTTCGCTGTAATCAATATTCAAGAGACTTGCTCGTCTATCAAAGAGATGGTTTGTAATCGTAACGAAAGAAAAATGTGAAAATACACTTCATTGTTTGAGTGCCTTTAATTAATAATCATGAAGTTGAAATGTAGTCAAGTGGTGATTCAGTTGAGAAATAGCCTCAATTAAAGTTTCCGCAAAAGTTTTTATCGCGCGAGGAAAATATTACATCTGGAGTGGAGGAATGGGGTGATTTTCAACTCGTTAAGGGGTAGGGGGAAGTTTTATAAGGTTTATTAGAAACTAGAGCTGAAGACGTCAGATTTGCATTGGTTCGATGGCTGTTTTGAATTATGGAATTAACTGAAAAGTTTCGTTTTTATGATTTGTAGAATTGATTGCCGATTATGCAATTTATCTGTCATTAAAAGTTCAACATCAGAGCTGAAACCATATTCATTTTATTCGAATCTTTCTGAACAGTGATTATAGAAAAAATGTACTTCAGTTTAGCCCAAAAGTTCTTGAAATTTGAATATTGTTCCGAAAAGGTTCTTGTGGAGGTAGAATAATATATTGGGCAGTCACATAACTATACAAGTAGTCTACACTCAAAAAGATAAATGACAATTGTTTGAGTTTTTAAGATGAAGAGAAAATATGGATTTATCACAAATCTTTTGTATTTTTTCATCTGAGAAGATGTTTTACAGTTTCAAATTTTTGAGTGTTGACTCAAAACTAATAATACAAGGGCAAAAATATTTATTTCCAGATTGTCTTATACGAATGCTATAACTTTCAGGGGTTATAACATGAGACTTTGAATTTTACGGTAGTTTCAAAAAATCTCAATGGAGTTTCGATCATTTAAATGATTCGTTTTCAAATATTTGAGAAACCACATTCTGTCAACTCTAAATTTGAAATTCAACTTGATAGTGGCGATGAAACCACCTGTAGAAAATTTTAGGTTTCTTTCACATAAAATCTGAAAACTGATAAAATCAGACAAACGTTTCTCAGGTTAGGTTAGGTTATAGGATATCTGAAAACAAATAAAAGCAGACAAACGGTTGTTCTCAGGGTAATGGAAATGAGAATTTTAGAAATTTCCGATTGGAATTATTTTTTTATTTGACATATTGGTAACAATTCCATAACTTATGCAAAACTGCATAAGGAACCTCAGAATTTTTAATCAGAAAAAAAATGTAAATATTCATTTTCACAGAATCTGGCATACCTTTAATTGATTAATAGTGGCATAATTATAACGCTGATAATTTCATTGTGTTCATATTATCATGTGAAGAGTTTATTGGATCAGGTTTTCAAAAATGTATAATCCTCCATTTCCAGATTAATGAAACAGGATCTACGGTTACCGTCAAAATGCCATTTCTTTTTTTGTTGTCTTCATAATTGCCAGGCCAAGGTTTATACAACAAAATATTCCCAAAAAAATGTTCAGAAAAAATAAAAATCTTTCTCTTTTCTTACGACCAATCAAGCTGTCAAAGAGTACTTATAGGTTAAAATGATTTTGACAATTGGACGAAAAGTGCAGTTACATCGAGTGAATCGAAAATGGTCACTTAGGTACTCACATTGAGTTTTTTGTTATTTAATACCATTGAAATGAATGATATGGCAAAATTAATATTGCCGGTTCAGCTAGTAATAAATAGAATGAAACAAAAGCTCTCAGAATATACAATTTGGAGAATTATCGTTAACGCAATATGCGGCGAAATCTACTGATTATGTAAGGGCTTCTTTCCATTTATTATGGATGAAGTGAAAATCGTTATAAACCAACAGATAAATGTCAAGATATATCACGAGCAATGGATACTTTTTCTAGCACAAAAATGTTATCAAATAATAAAACTGAACGTTTTCAAGGTGCAATATATACACCCACTTTTTCAAAATTTAACTTTTACCTCGATTTATACCTCTGAAACAGGTGACATACAACCTGAAGAACCTGAAACAGGGTGAACTAACATGTTAGATTTTGAGATCAAATGGAATTTATTCGATGAAGCCTGATACAACTGAATCCAAACCTGCGTTCACCTCAGGTTCCAATAATTTCCAATGTATTATTTCATACTTATTCGCAGATGTCGATGACGAGTGCATTACATTATCGATTATTGGTTTCGTTAATTTTTCAGTCTATCCGAATAATAAAATGCCACGGATGTGAAAAAACGTAATGCCTGCTCTAAGAACTTCCAAACAATTCGATGTTACCAGAACCACATTATGAAAGGCAGATAGGTTCTGAGACTGTCTTAACCAAAGAGGAGGATGAACTATTGTGGTGAAATGGATGTTTCACGTCGCGAAATGTAGATCTTCACGACTAAAGCTACTTCGTCAAGAAAATAGGTGAAAATCCACCAAGAAACTGCAAAATTAAACGACTCTGACTTGACATTTTTATATGCTCAATTTCACAGAGCACTTTGAATGAGTTTAGTGTACACCAAATTTTAAAAACGATAGCAATAGTCAATTTCAAAATAAAAAGAAAACATTTTTTTCTTGAATTTTGATATCCAGTCTCTCGGTAACGAAGCCGTTTCGGACCCATGTTTGTATAAACTTTTCTTCTTAAAAAAGTTGAGAAGTCCCCTTTGGCATTTGGTAACGTTATTCTGAAACACCCTGTATATGTTATTCTATCAGATTTCATGATTTCATTAATTGAATTTATCGATCCGATTGAATATTTATTTTCTCTTATCCATAAAACTCTTTATTCTTCCTGAATTCACAGTGTCGATAATTGGTCCTCATGTGTGTCGATAATTGATGATTACAATTCCAGAGCTGTCGATAATTGGGACATTTGACTTTCAACTTGATTTGAATTTTTTTTTTTTTAAATATCAAAACATTCTGTTAACGATTTCGTGTTTGTTTTTTTCGAATTAAAGGTACCAATGAGTGTGAAACTGGCTTCTATGTGTGAAAACATTGTTGACTATCCGAAAAAACTTTGTACATTCCCAAGTTTCCATATAGGGTCGATAATTGGTACATTTACCTTACTTGTGTTTCAAAAATTCGGTGCCGTTTTCCTTATAGAACAAGCGCGCCAAACTTGAAGTTCTTCTCAACTTCAGCATACGATTCATCGACTACTTTCGAACATAAAATATAACTTTTGCTATCCGAGAACAATAACTCGTAACCAATGATCTCAAAAGCACCAAAACTGTGAGTACCTAATACCTGTATTACTCACATGGATTTCTACAACAAGTATAAAGCGCCCCGTTATGCGTACCTTACATTATCCGTACGGCTACGTTTCTAGAATCACTCTATCCGCTTGGTAATTGCTGTTAGTTCAGCAACCGATATAAGACCACTTCTATCTGCTGAAAAGCCGAATCTGGCAGAGCATGAATGCAGGAATAACTGCATCTATGCACCTGCAGTGCAAATATCGAGGTGAGGTAATATTCGCTTTAGAGCCAGAATTTAATACGTTGCCTCTTTATGCATCGGGAGGTTCATATGATAATGTATTATCGATACCGATATTC
>CM024241.1:90899347-90978162 GCA_013421045.1 Propylea japonica
ACTTCATCAAAAACATATCGAATAAAATTATATTTGAATATAATTGTTCAAGGTGAATTTTTTTGGATATTATCAATTATAGTTATTGAACAAAACATAAAATTTGCATGTAATATATGCAATGATCTATAGACCTAAAAAAATTCTTTCAGTGTACGGATATGTTTTTTGATTAGCTTATGTTATAAATACAATGAAAACCTATTTTCTTGGATCTGCAAGGAATAAGTATATTAAATAGATGATATCTATTTCTTTATATGTATTTCGAATAATTTCTGGAATTATCGGCAATATACATCAGAACTTAACGATTATTCTATTTAACCAACAATGATATGAACAAATTGTAGATTAATGAGCGTTTACTATATGTACACAGTAGCGCAGGCACAGATACCAGTAATGGAAGAATATTCCTTAAAGATGCTATTTTCTCAAAACTCGTTGATCAACTTTTTGAGATTCATGAAATTTGCTCATTCCTATTCTTTCTTAGGAGTAAAAGATCGATGTATAAATAGGTATGTTATTCCATCTGTACTTTCTTCCAATAAATTATTTTCGGAGTTATTCTGGAATTGTTATATTAATATATGATCCTTTATACATGCACATAAATACATGCAAAGAAAAATAATACAAAAAGTATAACAATAAACGCTGAAGATCTCCTGCAGTTCAAGAAATTCTATCGATCATTTCGCGTTCATTGCATTTGCTAACTTTCACTCTGAAATAACTGCTCATTTGTGGGTGTAGATATATGCGTGCAGATTTCATTTCGCTGACCACAATTATTGAACCATCATACGAACAAGAGGATATAAATTAAATCAACTAATACGATAGTTTTTACATCATAATTTAGGTTGAGCTGCAGCACCGAATATGTCCTGTTAGATCTGAGATCCTGAAAAGAAGTTAGTTTTGCTGCAACAAAATATTGGTCGTTGAAATCAAAACTTAATCTGACCCACGAACAAACTTTTTTCCTAATGAATGTTGAGTTATTTTATCAGGAAATTACTTCCTTCCTTATACGTGATTCAGACAAAGCTATATAAACTTCGGAAAATTCTTATCACACAAGACAAGTGCATTGATAATTTAGAAAAGCGTTTGTATCCTGGTTCTCGCACGTTCTGAATACAGATAGATTAGATTTCAACAATTAGTTCAGATGAAGAAAATAATTGTTCATTGAGTCCTGAAGTGGATATTTCGATTCAATCCTCTGTATGAATAAATAGTTAACGTGTGAGCTATTAAACGTCAACATACATTATAACAAAAATATCAATTTTATTATTATTATTTCTCTTGTACTATTGAAATTGCAATAATCGAAACAAACATTCGTAAATGAGAACGTTTCTCTCTCTATTTATCTCACTTTTATTAAATAAATGAAATCCGAGAAATGTACAGTAGCATCATTTTCTTTGATTTTTAAATGGGCATTTCAAGGATTCGAGGAAAAATCAATTTTATTTATTATCTTAGGAGGAAATTCTACTACTTTTCATTTCCCGTACTTTCAAAAAAATAACTAAAAATAACAAAACGAACAGATCCATTCAAGCGAGTAAAAATGACGTCAAGCTGTTGAGTTATCTTTAATTGGCTGAAAGGTCAGAAAGGTGGTAGATATGAAAATAAAAGTATCTGCAATTGGTAAAATAGACAAACTTCAAAATAATGAACACTAACTTTGAAAAAGTGTTTATTGCTCATGATTCGAAAATTTCTAGAGACCTAATATTAAGCGCGGCAACTATGCTTCATATAAATATCTATTATTATCATTGGAAATCCCTTCATTTTTCAATATTGAACTTAAATAAACTACGTAATATAAAAAAATGATTGGAGCATGTTTCAAACTACATATAACGTAAGATATTTCAAAATAAATACAAATTATGTATGTGATTACATCATTCAGATATTCGAAACAAATTGCCTCTAAAAAAAGTAAATCTAAGATTATTGAAGAAAAGAGTGGTACATTGAAGCCTATATCCCTTTGAACCATCGTTTCCGACGCCACTGTTCCGATCAATATAGATAGAAATTCCATTTAGATAAAAGTCGTTATTTTATCAAACTCGTCATGGCCATTCAATCTATTTTGGAGTACTGCCATTGTACACCAAGATGGAATAATTTTCGTGAAATAAGTCGCAAATATATCATTCAAAAATATCGTGTACATAAAATTTAACGGCCCATTTTATTTGGTCCAAAGAATTGTTTACATAATGCAATCGGCCATGTGCACGTAATAGACGTTAAAGTAGTGGTATTTTTTTTCAGATTTGATATCTAGATATTTGTCACTGAAAACAAGAAGATGGTGCCCCCAGATGGGGGGTGGGGCTGGATTGTTGTCCCTGGGGGTCAGTATGGTCAATGTAAGTACAATTTTTCATTATTAACAACATTTCTAAAAAAATATGCTATCATTGCTATCTGGAACCTTAATAAATATTTTTCTCACATGCATCATAATACTGAAACGTTTGCTTAAAAGCTACTCTACAACACGTCGTGTTTGAAGATTGTTCAGTAACAAAACACCTGATTCCGTTGTGTTCTCTTTCGGTGATTTTTTGTATTACTCATTATAATTAATTTCAAGCTGATATTCAATAATAACTGCGGTTATCATTGGTTCAGCCCTTGGTTATTCCCTTTTTGTCCTGGAACGAATAACCGGCCCTCGGTTCTCTAACGCTGTTTCTGGTTATTTGTCAATTGTCAATATAGGTCATATTTATATCTTTTATGTTTTATGCAATAAATACCAAATTCGATTTGCAATTGTTAATTATTATGCTTCAAGTTCAACTCCATGCATCCCAAAATATCAATGTTTGAAACGTGGATTCAATGTAACGATGAACATATGCTTTTCAGAATGTTCCTCTCGGCAAAAAAAAAGTTTTTTTGTTCCGAAGAGAAAATATTACTGAAAAATATACAGGAGGACACTATCCGATAGTATAGATTTAAATTCACATGTATTGATATCGCTGTAGTATTTGGCTACATCTCACACATCACAGTAAAGTTTGCTATCAATAAAACTTTTTTTGGGAACTTAAACAAAAATTCATAATTTCTCTCTAACATTCGAGAGCTATTAATTGTAACACAAAGCTTTTCGTATTATCCAAGTAAAGAAAGAATGTTTTGTTATACTCAAACAATATCAGCAATCTTCAAGACCTTCGGACAATTCTATTTTAAATAATATTAACAAGTCAGAAACTTTTGAATGCGTTAATTTCCGAACCTAACTTAGAGATTTCAATAGATAAGTTTAAGTCCTAAATGAATGAAACTAAGCCGATAATTGAAATTGTTGAAATAGTTTTCTCAATATAAATCGTAACGTGGCTAAGCTCAGCTCACGAATACATATCTTCTTCAAGTATATGCTTCGGTAGTCAACAACTTTTGAAATTTGTTGCGTACAACCCTACTTCCCTAATAACCCAGCTCTTGAGTCTGGTCATTTGCTGTTCAAATCAATGACGTCGAAGGGCTGGTACATGACGTCATTACTTTGAACCAAAAATAACCAAAACCGCTTGAATGCAATTGGTTAACCGAAATGATAACCGATTATCCGCTTGAAATTCATTTATATTATGAATCCCTACATGTTTCAAGAATGTATTTTGTCTTAACATCTTCTCCTTGCCTTGAAAATCCGGATGCTTCTTTTCATTTTCGAATTTCAGATACGAATGAATAAGAGAATTGTCGAATTTGGGCATCGTTTATTGGTTTGGCCAAATCGTCACATAACAATCAGGATCTTCAAGCTGAAGTTCAAAATGAAAGAATTTTCAATCAGCCTTTGACCTATCAAAAAAAACGTGTCTCCTGAAAAGTATGAATTTCGGACTTAGTATAGTTCTGCATTCAACCGACGAAATGTATTTTGCCTTATTTTCATATAACTCGTTCTTTGTGTTTTCATTGGCTTTACGAAGTACCGCTGTATTTCTTATACCCGAAGGCCTAAGAACTTAGACTTTAGAGCAATAATAGGTCAACATTACACACATTTCATCAAGTAATGTCGAAGGATGGTCCACTTCGTAGTCACTCTTCACGTTAAGTAAGCTTACCCAAAGCTGTTCTCACCAAGTGAGAATTCATACTTCACAAGTGAGGTTTTTTGCACTGAAAGCTCACTAGATTATCGAATCATTCAATGTTCTCAGTTTCTTAAGCTCTAGTATTCCTTACAAGCTCTACAGAAATTGTCATTTAAAATACAGTGAAACTTCCCTATAACGAAAGCGCAAAAAAAAATGTAAGCAATTGCTTTAAGACATTTTCGCACAACTTTTCACACTAGCGTAATGGTTAGATTGAAACCAAACAGCCAGCGGTGTATTTAAAACTGTTTCAGAAGGATCTTTCTGCCCTCCATAATGATGGTCGGGATTTATTACGTACGTCCGGAAAATTTTCGGAAAAACCCCCCTTATACCTTCTTACCAATACCCATTTAAAGAGTGACGTTATTTGAATATTTCTTTATAGAGAGAATTTACTTCGTTTCAGAGGGTGTTTTTAACATGGAATTTGGATTCAATGTATTGTACGAAATTCGTTATACAGACGTTCGTTATAGTTTCACTGTATGTTGATTAAGAATTGTTCGAAAATGTGTTTGCATGCATAGTTTGTACCATTGTTTAAGGAGAACCTTAAACAATGTTTGTACCATTCACTACCAACCTCTTCTTCTCGTCATATCAAACTCTGACATAACAATAAAAATCCATTTCAGCTGTGCACCAGATCAATTGAACAATCATTCGGGCTCCTTTTCGGTGACATCTTGGAATCAATGGGAGTTGAGACGACTGGTGCAGCACTTATCATGAGCGCGTTGGATGCACTCATCAACTTCTCAGGGCTCTTGGTGGGACCCTTAATACGTGCCTTCTCCTACCGTAAAGTAGCGCTGGCTGAGCATTACTTTGCTCCATCGGTTTATCAGCTACATCTCCTGCCAAAAATATGGGACATATTCTGCTATCTTACAGTATTATAAATGGTGAGTTTGAATTTTGCGTTTTTACTGTTGCTAATGGAGAAGAGATGGAATCTAATGATGGTATTAGAAACAGGATTTAATAGGTTTTGCAATCCTATAAAGCAATTGAAAGGGTTTGGTTACTTCAATTTAACGTCTAAGAATTATTGCTCGCATTTTAATCTCTGTATAGAATTTGAAGCAGTGGCATTTGCTTGAATTGGGAGTGAGTGAGCAAAATCCATGCCACAGAATCATTTTAATTGCCAGCCCAAACAATTTTGAATGAAATTCAAAAGCCAATGAACTTGCAAAAAGGGCACCAAGGTTAACATCTACTGATTCTGAGCTTGGAAAATACCAATATAAGGCAGCGGTCCAGCTATGGTTGTTGAATAGCAGAACAACCCTCTGGAGAAATACTCCTGAACATACTCAGGCTAAAGAATTCGTGATGATTTCACCTACACCAGAAAGCTCCTGAAGCTGAGCTTTGGGTGATGTTAGGGCTACAAATATAATTTGTACCGTATAGAAATTCAGCAGATGAGAGTTGCAGACTCTGTGTATCAGGAACAGAAATCGTTTAACACATGGTGTGAAAGATTTCAGAGCTATAGCTGGCTTCAGAACATATAGAACAATTTATATTGAGAAATCGGTCCAAGATACCCAAGAGGTAACGGCTAAGGCTACTAAGGAGGTTGTCGGTTGTATCAACGCCATTGACGACTTTTTGGATTTCCATGAATGAGTAGGACAGAACAAAGATCTACTTGGTCGAAGTTCCCGAAAGCTAACCGAGCTCTTATAATAATATAATATAAGAGCATCAATCATCAGAACTTGCCATCCAACTGAAGATGCTCCTATCCGAAACAATTTCATAATATAAGTATCAGCCTGAAGTAATACTGGAGAACCACCATTACAGGCTATACTGGGATCGCACAGTACTTACAAATTTAACAGTTGCTAATAACAGGCCAGACATAATTCTAGTGAAGAAAAAAGAGAAGAGAGCAATACTTATAGACGGAGCTATCCCGATAAACAAAATCTACGTCAATAATACGCTGAAAAATATCAAAATATCGAGAGCTTGAACTTCAGATCAAAAGGCAGTTGGGAATGTCTAATAGCAGAACCATTCCCATCATCAACCCCAGGAATAGTTCCTAAGAGCCTCAAGTGCAACTTCAAGGAGCTAGATTTGGATGAAAACCTTTATAAAGTAATGCAGAAAGCTGTACTTCTCGGTACTGCTAGAACGGTAAGAAAGTTTGCAGGTCACGAGGGACACCAGGAACAACCATGGGGGGAAACATTCCAAGACCAACTACGACGACATCAACCGAGATATCCAGGACGAACCAACGAAGGACGAACTTCCCAGGACCCAGGAGAAGAAGAACACCGAACACCTCAGAGCTCAATCCCTCTGATATTTGCTATCCGGGATGAGTGAATGTTCTCCTTAGTAGGGAATGTGATAGCCACAACCTTTCTACGCTAATAGACTCAAATCGATAATAACAATAGATACCGATTTTTCTCTGACTCAAATTTTGTGAAACCCAACATGAGTGTCTATATGAAGCCAGAAATACTAAATAACATCTGATATTCGACATGAAATCTTCAGTGCATCATTCTTAAATACATATTTTTTTCAGGACTGGGTAGGTTTAGCCTCCTCTGCAACCTTTGTTGCCCTCAACACTACTTTCGGGAAAAAGAGAGGTCAAGCTGTAGGTTCTCACTTGCCGGCACAGCATTCGGTATGATGATCATGCCACAAGCTGTCAAGTTGCTATTGACGCATATAGTTTTAGAGGTGCCATATTGATTTTAGGAGCCTTCGCTTTGAATGGAGTTGTGGGCTCCTGTCCTATTACAACCTGCTCAGTGGCATTTTGTGGAAGAGAAGAAGAAAGTTGAGGACGGGCATCATCAAGTAAGTTTTCTTCGATTTATTTTAGTCTTTACCTTATGTAGAATTTCTTCTGTAAATTATAATGTTGTTGGATGTAGCAAATGAAACAAGGAATGAGAACAATCTGCAATGCTCAACTTTTTTTGGATATTTTAATTGGCAACATAAATGAGCATGGTATAATGATTTCGTCTAGGTTCTCAAAAAAACTAGGATTATCCATGTTCCTTCTCCCAAATTTTGTATTTCGCGTATAGGCTTGTACATCAAGAATGAAGATAAAGGGTTTTCCAATAAGATGTGTTATTTTGATATTCAAAGAAAAATGCAATTTTTCAATATAAATGATCGGATGTTTATTTCATTATGAAGAAAAAGCTATGCTGTTAATAGAGGAAAATAACATCAGGCAAATGACCACCACGACCACGCTTACAGGACCATATCCTTTTAATGAAATTTTCCATAATCGCAAAGTGTCTGCCCTATGTCCTCGATAGCCTCACGAATTTCATTTTTGAGGTCTTGAATCGACGCTGGGCTATTGGCATAGACCTTCTCTTTCACGTGGCCCCAAAGGAAGAAGTCGCAAGGTGTTTAATCACAAGATCTCGGTGGGCAATTGTGATCAGCTCTTCTAGAGATAACACCGTCCGGAAAAAAAAGACGTAATGACGTTTGTGGAATGCCTAATTCTAAAGCATGACGAGGAATAGACAAACCTGAATTTTCTTCAACACTTTCGACTACAGCAGCAATATTCTCGGCTGCTCTTGAGCGACGTACACTGGTTTTATTTTTAACACCACTAACTTGTCCCAACAGCTCGAATTTTTCCACCAATTTCTTCATTGCGGTCTGACAAGATGTTTCACGACGACCCAAAAATGTTCGAGTTTTACGAACCGTGCCTGCCAAATTTTCACCATTTTATAGTGAATTCTTATGATTTCAATGCGTTCTTGAAGCGTGTATCGTTCCATGTTTATTAATGGCGGGCTATTCAAAGTAACACCCTTTTATTCGAAAACCCTTTATATGAGTGTTAGGTATTTATAAGTAATGTTGATTAAATAAAAAAAGGAATACTTAGTGCATCGGCTTAACAGAGTCGTATTTGCTGTCGTCCTTAAGAAAAGTATGGAAGTCTGTTCAAATTTGGAATTTGCAGTCATTTCGTCATACAATACCCTAAGTATACCAATAATAACTTTTATAATGTCCTTTTTAGGAAATGGAAACAATAAAAGAAACAGAAGACGAAGATGCCGATATTTTTGAAGATCAAAATCTCTTGTATAATAAGATACCCCAGGACACAGTAATAGTGAAAACTTTAGAAGAACTTGGAAGACAATCTACGTTGACCAGGAAAGGCACATTTCCGAGAAATTTTTCCACATTGAGTTTCGTTGGGTCTAGAAAGAGAAAAGTTTCTTTGGAATCTGTGATGTCGAGTTATTCAAGATTGGATTTCACTGGTTCTAGTTTGCAATTGCATTTAGAGGTAGGTGCTATTATTGATGACAATATTGTACTTAGTATTCAAAAAATTTTATTCAGTATGTTGGTTATTCTATATCTAAAATTGGTTTAGAAATTTTAAATATTGTAGGCTATTTCTGATCTAACTATTTGATTATATTATAGATAGATAGATAGATAGATAGATAATTTTATTCAGGAAAATATACAATATTCAGTACATATTTGGTTGGATCAAACACCTAAGCTAGGCTTGTGTTGTGTTGTTGATCCAAACATAACAAATAACCATATTAACAAATCAACAAATTATTACAATATTAAACTTCACAGGAGAGAAATGTGCAGGAGCTAGTGAGAGAGCGTTAAAACAAAAAGAAAAAACTAAAACAAATCCCTGAAAACATCGAAATTTTCCACAATAAATAACAGCAATTGACGCGATCTACTCTTAGTTGTAATACCTCGCAAATGAGTAGGTAACAGATTATACAATCTGGGTCCCAGATATGGAAAAAGCGCTGTGTACTAGCTTTTCTACAGAATGGTACAGTCAAATCCATGTTGAGTCTTGAACGAGTCGCAACCACCCAGCACCGCAAAATTCCGCTGAAAACTTCACCATCCGCATCAAAGTTCTGAAAATGAATACTTTCGAACGTCTAACAGACCGGATTCTTTATAAAGAATATCTGTTGGGAATCGTTTATTCTTCTTGAGTATTATCTTTATTATTGTCTTCTGGGTAATATTGAGCCTGTGAAGAGAACTCTCTGTGAGCCCACCCCATGCGGTTATGCAATATCTGATGATAGATTCTGCTAGAGAATCATACACCATCATTAATAGTTTTCTATCAAGAATAGCTCTAAGCTGATAAAACTTGTAGATCATTTTTCTCAGCCTCTCCACCAAATAATTCACATGTACATCCCAACGCATATATTGATCCAGCATAATCCCTAGATACTTTATAGTATCTGTTCTGTAAATAACTGGACAAGAACAAGGAGAGCTCGCACTACAATCCCAATTATGAATCCGCAAAACATTCCGCGAGGGCTGGCCTTTGATTGTTGAAGAATGAGTCATAAATTTTGTTTTCTGAATATTAAGACTCAGTAAATTAGCGCACAGCCAACAAGAAATCTTCCCCAAACCTACCTCTGCCTTTTTATATACAGAGTTCCATGTGTCCCCCATGAAAAGTAAAACTGTATCATCTGCATAAGATGTAATTATAGCTTCCATATCAGCAATCTTGAAAATATCATTGATATATATCAAAAACAGTATTGGTCCGAGAACAGTTCCTTGGGGGACACCTATTGTGATAGGTATAGATTCACTAAAAGAGCTGTTTATTTGGACACATTGATTTCTACCGGACAGATAATGCTCAAACAAAGTCAATGCCACCCCCCTAATCCCTATATGTTCCAACTTTCTCAACAATATATTATGATCGACTGTATCGAACGCTTTTGCGAGATCCAAGAACACGGATAGGCATTTTTCGTCACGATCACAGCTCTCCACAATATTCCTCACTAAGACATTAAGAGCATCCTCAGTAGATCTATTCTGTCTGAACCAAATTGTCGAGGGGACAAAATATTATGTTTCTCTAAAAAGCGGACTAGTCTTGTTTTAACACATTTCTCGAAAATTTTAGCGAAGCTATTTATTACTGTGATCGGTCTGTAATTTGTGACATCTTTTTTATCTCCGCCTTTAAATAATGGATGTGTTCTGGATCGTTTGAAAGAATCGGGGACGTTGCCATTGTGAAACACAATTCAGTATGTGACGTAGGGGAACAAGAAAAAATTGGTGGAATCGCTTTATGAGTTTCACGGAAATATTATCAACTCCAGAAGAGGTATTATTTTTCAATGAAGAAATGACATCCACTAATTCATTATCTTCAACTGGTTTTAGGAACAATGATTCGCAAACTCTAGTTTCACTCTGACTCATCTTAGGAATATTCTTATTATTTATTCTACTAGCCATTTTCTGCCGATGTTCGCGAAAAAGTATTGAAATGATTCGCCTCTCCTCATCCGTCCTCAAAAGCTCGCCCCGGTCATCAACTACATTATAATCATCACCCTTCATCCTGCCGTCCGAAATGTTGGTTATTTCATTTATGTGTTGCCAGATTTTTCTGTAATTATTTCCTGCCTGCCTAATATTATCCTCATAGTACGAGTTTTTTGTCATCTTTATAAGGTTATTAAGAAAGTTGCGATACTTTTTATATTCTTCCCGAGATTCTACTGTTAATGATCTCAAGTATTTCCTCTTTAACCTATCTCTTTCCCTGATCGAAACAAGAAGTCCCTGTGTCATCCACGGTTTCAGATATGTCTGATTTTTCCCCTCATACATTTCTTCTTTGAACATTCAGCAACATACTTAGACAGCTTTTTGATAAAAAATTCAAATGCCTCATTACACTCTGCTCTGGTCAAGACATCTTCCCAAGACTCCCCCCTAAGCTTTTTCTCAAGCTTTCTTTCATCCAAAATTGATCGAAACTTTGCCGTGGTTGCAGCATTATCTTGCTTCACCGGATTTTTATTACAGAGTGAAAGTAACAATGAATAATGATCCGTCATGTGAGTAGTTACTATTGAACTATAAATAACAATTTTTCTGGAAATTTCATTTTTAGTTTTAATAAAGATATGATCAATCAATGAACTAGACGTTGGTGTTACCCTAGTTGGTTTATCAATGTATGAAAAAAATCCCAAATGTTCCATGATGTTGGTATATTTTATAACATTATTATCAGTATTGTTGAGCAAATTTATATTAATATCGCCCAAAAAAATATTAACATCAGACTCCTTCAACCCGACTAAATAATTTTCAAGCTCCCCCAGAAACCCAATCAAATTCGTTGAAGGTGGACGATAACATGCTGTTACAGTATGCGTAATTTGATTCGATGTAAACACAATTTCCAAAAGATTAGTCTCAGCAAGTTTATGAATTTTAGTTTCAAAATTAATCGTCTTTCTGACATATACGATAACTCCATCGCTTTGGTTGAAATTAGAACTATTATGAAGAATATCAAAATTTGGTAATTTGAAGTCATTCAAATCGTGGATTTGCCAACACTCCGTGAGAACAATTAAATCGATTTTTTCTATATTCGCCGATTCAATGTACAAAACAAATTCATCGAAATGTTTTTTTATACTTCTAATATTCATATGCAAAATATTACATAGCTTCTTACCACCCAAGCTCAATGTACTCTCACCCAGACTCCCACACACCTCAGTCTCTCTCTCAACATGATTCTCTAAATCATCTAACAAATCTATCATCCTCAGCGAGAATCACGCAAGATTCGTTATCTCTAAGATGGACCTAAAAAAATAAGAGCAGTAACACTGGAAGTTGCTCCGCAACCTTATAAACCAAAAACATGTCCATAAAAAATATTCAAAATTCAGACAGAAAAAAACTATTTGAATAAAAAAAAATCAGTATAAAAATTCATTCTTTTCATCAGATCACTGTGGGTATGTCCTCAAATTCATTAATTCTGATATATTTTCCTCCGACTTTAGCGTAAACATTGCCCTCTGACGTCCAAACGTTTCCACGTCCCAAAGTTTCCCTAGCTTCCATCAATAACTTTCTACGATATAATAATAATAATAATAATAATAATAACCCCTCAGGGGCTCTGGAATGGTAAGTTCTAGAGTACGGGCTTAGCAAACCCGAGGTACCCGAGCTAAACCTGGCAGTAGGTATAAAATGCAACCCATAATGATGGTGCAATTAAGGAATAGGAATATTGAGTCGCTGCCTGAGGATCGTCAGGGCATGTCTGGAGCTGGCGCTGGACATGACAGCATGCGGGACGTCAGTGGCAGGGTGCTGAGGAGGCGGGCCCCTGTCATACAAAACACTACAGCTCAACAGGAAGAACCAAGGAGACAAACAACAGCAGTGTCACCCCCTACAGTGAGTGCTACGCAGGATCTTCAACCAGCGTTCACTCAAGCAGGTTTACCCAGAAGACGCATGAAATGGACAAGTTGTATGAACGAAACGATCATGCGCATATACTTTAAAATAACAACAATGGGTCAAGAACAAACTGGATACAGACAACGGTTATTCAATGAATTCAAGCGATGTTTTCCAGACCTACAAGTAACTGAACAGAGGATAGCTGATCAGTATCGCGTAATCCTTAGAAACAAACTTATCTCAGAAGATAGGCTACAGGAAATTAAAAATGAAGTTGTGAATGAATTGAACATCGAAGAAAACCGAACTAGAGAAGAACACACAACTTATGAAAACAGGGATCACAACAGCGAAACAACAAGAGAAGGAATTACAACAGAACTACAATTACCGCTCCAAGAAAATGTCCGCACGAATGAAGAGACACAGACTGAACACATACCATCTCAGGTTAATTCTTCGGACGATGAACGACAAGCACTGGTGGAACGTCTGCAATCAGCAATGTGCAGAGTATTCATCGAATACAACGGCACCGATCCACTCTCCAGACCAACACTACCCAGGATCAGATCATCCAAAAAACTAGCGGTCATTCTCAAGATAATGAACACTGATGTCATACCAAAGTTCATCTCAATGGCAACACAACTGGAAACAATCCATCTTATCCTTTACTGTGCCGCAACAACTGTAGTGGAAGTGCTAGGGATGAAGACCAAACCAAGACAGCACACAATTCAACCCTGTCCACAACCTCGCCTACCTCACTGGCAAAGAAGGCTGGAGGAAAAAGTTCAACGCTGTCGGCAGGACATAGGAAGGCTGACACAATATGAAAATGGAATAAGAACAATCAAGCTGAAATCGTTGGTAGAATCGATTATTTATCGAAATCGCAAGCACTCCAGCTATGAGGAAGAAAATACAACAGTTAAGCAGTGCATCGACACACTGAAACAAAAACTCAGTGTCTACTCCGAGAGATTACGAAGATATAAAGATAGCAACAGGAGGAAGCAAGATAACATCTCCTTTGAAAACTCTGAGAAAAATTTCTACAGACATCTGGATGGAAAACAACAGAACTCCTCAAACATTTATCCGAATAAGGATGACATGGAGAAATTTTGGACCGAACAACTGTCAACGCCTACTTCTTACAACACAAATGCAGAGTGGATAAAAGACGAAGAGAAAACTCAAACCAACACCGAACAAATGCCCCTTACAGTCATAACACCACAAGAGCTTTCGGATATTCTCAAAGAAATGCACAACTGGAAATCACCTGGACCAGACGGGCTCCACAGTTTTTGGCTGAAAAAATTCAACTGTTTGCATAGTAGTTTAACTAAGGCAGTGAATGAAATCCTACGAGTTCCAGAGAGTATGCCCTCCTTCCTGACAGAGGGTGTAACTTATCTTCTGCCAAAAAATCACCAAAGTACAGACGATCCAGCAACGTACAGGCCAGTGACGTGCCTGCCAACTATGTACAAGCTCATAACATCTTGCATTACACGTCGACTATACTCCCATTGCGAACGAAATAATATAATTGCATCGGAACAGAAAGGATGCTCCAGGGGTGCAATGGGATCCAAAGAACAACTGATTATCGACTCTATAATCTGCAACCAAGCCCATAAGAAGAGGAGGAATTTGTTCACGGCTTATCTTGACTACAAGAAAGCTTTCGACTCCATGCCGCATGAATGGCTCATAAAAGTTCTAGAAATCTATAAAGTAGATCCGAGAATAGTGAGCTTTCTCAAAACAGTTATGTCAACTTGGCGCACTAACATCGAAATTAGCGGAACAGGCATAAGAACTGGCACAGTGTCCATCAAGAGAGGAATTTTTCAGGGAGACTCTTTGAGTTCATTGTGGTTCTGCATGGCAATGAACCCGTTATCAACTATTTTAAAATCCTCCAGAAAGGGATTCAACCTCAAAGGCAACACACGCAACATGTTGATAAACCACCTTTTATACGTCGATGACTTGAAACTGTTTGCAGCAAACAGAGACCAACTAGAGTGCCTACTACGACTTGTGGAGAAGTTTTCCAAAGACGTCAGCATGAACTTTGGACTGGACAAATGTCGTTCCCTAAATATAGCAGGAGGGAAAATCCAACAGACACCTCTCACCTTATCTAACGGAGAAGAAATAAAGGCAATGCTGGCAGGTGATCTATACAAATACCTTGGTATGAAGCAATGTCAAAGGATAGACCAACGAGTGATGAAGGACGAACTAACAGCAGAGTTCACCAGAAGAATGAGGAGCGTTCTGAAAACGAAACTGAACAGCAGAAATCTAACAAAAGCTGTTAACACCTACGCTTGCTCAGTTCTCACCTACTCTTTCGGAATCGTTAAGTGGAGTAATACAGATCTCGATCATCTCCAACGGAAAATGAGAACACTGTGTACGAAGGCCAACAAACATCATCCTAAATGCTGTGTTGAAAGAACAACGATTCCAAGACCTCAAGGCGGGCAAGGCTTCGTGGACATAAAGAAAATGGCGGCTGAACAGCTAAGCAACTTAAGAAATTACTTTGTAGACAAGTCAAACACATCAGACTTACATAAGATACTGATCGAAGCAGATGGTTCAACACCTCTACTACTCAGTGAGCACCCTCATGAAAACACCACACAGACGGATAGTGATAAAATTCAAAGATGGAGAGAAAAGCCCCTACATGGAAGACACCTGAACGAGGTCACCCAGGAACATGTCGACATTCCTGCGTCGAACTACTGGCTGACTTCTGGAAGATTGTTTCCTGAAACAGAAGGTTTTCTTCTAGCCATTCAAGACCAAGTAGTGCAAACCAAAAACTATCAGAAATATATCATGAAGGATAGAAGCCTCACAGACGATAAATGCCGCTACGGATGCCAAACATCAGAAACAATCCAACATATTACAGGAGGCTGCCAAATGTTTGCTGGAAATGAATATAAGAGTCGGCATGATGCAGTTTGTAAGATACTTCATCAGGAACTCGCCATCCAACTGAAGATTATGCAGTCCGAAACAGTTCCATATTATAAATATCAGCCTGAAGTAATACTGGAGAACCACCATTACAGGCTATATTGGGATCGCACAGTACTTACAAATTTAACAGTTGCTAATAACAGGCCCGACATAATTTTAGTGAAGAAAAAAGAGAAGAGAGCAATACTTATAGACGTAGCCATCCCGAATAACAACAATCTACGTCAAAAATACGCTGAAAAAATATCGAAATATCGAGAGCTAGAACTTCAGATCAAAAGACAGTGGGGAATGTCCAATACCAGAACCATTCCCATTCTCATATCTACCACAGGAGTTATCCCTAAGAGCCTCAAGTCCAACCTAAAGGAGCTAGATTTGGATGAAAACCTTTACAAAATAATGCAAAAAGCTGTACTACTCGGTACTGCTAGAACGGTAAGGAAGTTTGTAGGTCACGATGGACACCAGGAACAACCATGGAGGGAAATATCGCAAGACCGGCTGGCAGGACATCAAGCGAGAAATCCAGGACCAAGCAACGAAGGACGACCAACCCAGGGCCCAGGAGAAGAAGAACACCGAGGACCTCAGAGCTCAATCCCCCTGATACTTGCTATCCGGGATGAGTGAATGTTCCCCTTAGTAGGGAGTGTGATAGCCGATCGCTAGGGGGTGTGAAAAATCACACCCTTTCTACGCTAATAGGCTCAAGTCGATAATAATAATAATTTATTGATCCTCTGAGACAAATAAATGTATAGGATAAGTCATACAGATGAAAATAAAAATAATAATAGTTAATTTAACACTATAACATCATTGAGGTAATCACTAACTGTATAATAACATCTAGCTAACATTAATTTTTTAACAGTTATTTTGAATTTCTTCGAATCAAGAGAACGAATATTGTGAGGCAAATGGTTGAATAGTTTGACACATTGGTACATTGGAGACATCTCCAGCTTAGTTGTTCTGTGCCTGGGGACATATAATGTTCTCTCACTTCTAGTGCTATAGCTATGAAAACTGGACAACTTTATAAGACATTTAAGAATGAAAATGGACGCTAAGGTTAAAATATTGTTTTCTACAAATATGGGTCTACAGGACGAAAATGGGGGTATTTTGAATATCATACGCAAAATACGTTTTTGTAATATGAAAGCCCTTCCCACATCCGAGGAGTTTCCCCATAATAGGATATTATATGAGAGGTGGCTGTAGACTAAACTATAGTAAATGTTTATAAGTGATTCTAATGGAAGTGAAGTTCTCATTCTATTTATCGCATAATATGAGCTGTTCAGTTTTTTAATTCTTTTCATTTTCCTTAGTGTATTGGAGCAAACTGAATCAACGTGCATACCCCATTTCAAGCTGTCGTCAACGTGAATGCCAAGAAATCTAGTTTCACCCCTGGATAGAATAACACTATTCAAATAGCGAATCACCAGTCTACGATCAGTCTGCCCAATTGTAAAGTAAATACATTCGGTTTTATCGATGTTGATCATCAAGTTATTCTGATGACACCAGTCTACAAAGCTTTGTAATAGCAGTTCACAGAGCGCCTGAAGTTCCTGGAATGTTGGGGCTGAAACCACCACTGAGGCATCATCAGCGAACAGACTTAACAAGAACTTCCTTATAATTGACGAAAAACGTCTACGTTTAAGTAGGTTCAGAAACATTACTTTTAAATTAGTAGGGAGATCATTTATGAAAAGCAAAAACAGAAGAGGCCCAAGGACGGATCCTTGTGGCACTCCCAGACTTAGATCGTGTTCGTTAGATAGACAGCCTTCAACCTTTACAAAAATAGATCTACCCTCAAGATAGCTTCGTAGCCAATCCAAAAATACACCTCGAAAACCCAAATTGTAACACTTATCAATTACAAACTGAAATGACAGGCTATCGAATGCTAGCGAAAGATCAAAAAACAATCCTGCTGTATGCAAACCATTGTCAAGGCATTCATACACGTAATTAACAAACGATACTGCAGCTGTCTCTGTTGATCGACCCGATCTAAAACCATGTTGGGCATTATCGAGTATATTAAACTTGTCAAGATAATCCATCATTCTGTTGAACACCACTCTTTCGAATACCTTGGAAAATATGCTTAGAATAGAAATTGGTCTATAGTTCGTGACACTGTGTATATCGTTCTTCTTGAATATTGGAACAACATGGGCTTTTTTCAGAACAGAAGGAAAGATTCCAGAACTTACAGAAAGGTTAATGCAATGTGCAAAATGCTTGCAGATATCTGAGCTTATCAATTTCAGAATTCGAGCAGACAAAGAATCAGCTCCTGCACACTTATTACTCTTCAACAGCCTTATCACATCTGCTACTTCACAATCAATCACCGGATGAAAGAAAAATGTTGTATTCAACATTGTTGCAGAAGTACATGAGGAAGACAAAGAGTCCCCATAGTAAAGGTGAAGAGTGGTTTCAGCTACCGTTGAAAAGTAATTAGCAAAAATGTTCGATAATTCGATGGGATCATTATGCAAAACACCATCAACGAGAAGTTCGATACATTCATTTGTTTTTTTCTTGCGGCCAGTCAAGTTATTTACAATGGACCATACAGTTTTACTTTTATTGTCCGATCTATTAACAAGGTCATGATGGAATTGCAACTTAGAATTTCGTATTAGCGAATTATACTCTCTTTTGGTTTTCTTGTACATAGTATAAGTGCTCTGACACTTCACATTCGAGTGTAACCAGTGAAGATTCATCAGTTTATGTTTCGCCTGAACTATTTCCGGAGTGATCCATCTATTTATTTTCTGATTGCTCTTAGCCAGTTTGAGAAGAGGACAACATGACTCAAAGGTGCTCCGAATCGCATCAACGAATGCTTGAAAACATTGATCAACATCAATGGTTTCATAGATCGCATGAAAATCATAAATTGAAATTTGAGAGACAAAATTATTGATATTTTGCTGACTTAAGTTTCTAACCAATTTTGGACCATCGTCTGAACTCTTATGAAATATGTTAGTAAATTCAACCATTACAGCAAGGT
This sequence comes from Propylea japonica, assembly GCA_013421045.1. NCBI lineage: Eukaryota > Metazoa > Arthropoda > Insecta > Coleoptera > Coccinellidae > Propylea > Propylea japonica. Next base: position 90,917,915 of record CM024241.1, read on the forward strand.
GGTCACTTAAAAGAGGTTCAAAAACTTTTACATTATAGTCAGATAGGTCTGCACTTATTAAAACATAGTCCAATTTTGAAACAGATGTATGACCAGTTATGTCAGTAAATATTCTCGTAGGATCCTGTGACGAAATTTTTAAATCAAAACAATCTATCAAATCGATAAGTAGCTTACGGTTAATACACTCAGTTTTCAAAAAATCAACGTTCAGGTCACCACAAACAAAGATATAGTCAACCAAATCCGAACAATAGTTCAGAGCATACGTCAATCTATCGAGAAACATTTGAAAATTTCCGGAACACGGCCGATAAACACTTATAATTCCCAGCCGAATGTCGTTTGTTTTCACAATAACTCCGCACATTTCACAGTGCATCTCTTCAGAGAATTTTGACACGCACAAAGACTTCACTTTAATGCCAGATTTTAGATAAATCATCGACCCACCATGCGTTCGAAAAGGGCGGCAATAATAGGCGGCTAAAATATAGTTAGGTATTGACATTGATTTCACACTATCGATACTGCACCAGTGCTCAACGACACTCACTACATCAGGAACATTTTCAGCCAGAAGTAATTCAAGGTTTTCCAATTTATTCGATATACACTGAACATTCAATTGTAGAATGTTTATTTTGGGACTACTATTAACGGGAGCCTTAATTACGTTGCAGGTCGATTCATTGGTTTTGGTTGAAAAAACCGATGGACACTAGCTTTATTTGGCCAGTTTGAGCCATCAAGAGCTTTCTCATAATCAGATGTTGGGATGAGCACTTTGAATGATGAGTAGCTATCAGGATATTTCGACTCGAGTCTTTCACATTTGACTTTGGGGAAATTAATACACAGAAATTTATGAAGGTCTTCTGCTGTAGTATTCGGTTTCAGATTGGACACATGCAGAGCCTTGAATTTTTCTACTCCTTCAACAGTAGAGTTTCCGGAATAACTTCCTACAACCAATGTACGATTTCGTTTATTGTTCGGTTTCTTACGAGAAACCACTTTCCATTCAGATGGTTCATTATTAGAACGAATAGTTACATTTTTGTCGTCGTTCAACAGTCTTTGGATTTTGTCTTTATTGGCTACGTTACTTCGCGTAGCCACGCTGTAAGAGGGAACTACCGGCTCGGCAACCTTCGCACTGGGAACTCCAGGTATGCGTGAACGATCGGCAACCGCGGCATCCTTTGCATTCGGAACTCCGGACGTACCTGGGCGATCGAGACGGACAGTTTCCGTATTATTCATCAAATCTGTGTGTGATTTCTCACGTGTGGTGTTGTTGGTATTTATATTGACATCTTTTTCGTTGGACAGGATGTTGATTATTGTATCTTTATTTGAGATCTCTGCTTCGAGAGTGGAAATCTTGAATTTCAATAATGAATTATTTTCCTCTAGGATAGCGTTTTTGGATTCTAGTTCGAAAATAATCTTTAGTAGGAGTTCCTGTTGGGTGGAATTGTTATTAACTGTTCTATTCATGTTCTCCAACATAGGAGATAAGACGGTAGAATGATCAACGGAGGTCATTTCTTCTCCGCAACATTTTTTAACTTTATTTGAACACCCAGGGTGGTATACTTTTGTACAGGTGATACACTTCATACTATTTTTAACGATAGTACGTTTACAGCAAGCACATTCCGGGATAACAATCTGTAAAGATTCATCAGCACCGGTTTTTTTATTTGACGCCATACTTAAGAAACGAACACTAGTTTCCAGTGAATCAGCTCGATCAATCCGGGCTTTTGTTCCCGGAGTCGGTGGCTGATTACTGTCTCACAATATCGAAATACAGCGGTAATACTCAACACGTCTGCATCGGTTGAACACACGGAAGCGAATGTGAGATCTTCAGATAAAAATAATTTTGAACCCTTTAAATGACCGCAATTTTTCAATATCTTTATTTTGCTGTCATGTCTTGCGAATTTCACAATAATTGGCTTAGGTTTGAAACGTTCGACTCTGAAATCTTTCCAACTCTATAACAAGTCAATATTTCCTCGTTATCTAACCGAACTTCAAGTTTCGAACCGAATAATTGGTTAAGCCTATCTTTCAAATTTTCCCCCGGTTCGTCTGGGAGTCCATGTACACAAATGTTGTTTGACCTTTGTTCTTGTTGTATACGGTCATTGTACAATTCCAATTTCTTAATCTTCTCATCACTAACCTGTTGTAAGTTTCGAATGGTACGTTTATGTTCTTCCAACTCATCACTCATGGCATTTATCTTTTCCTCCATCTGTTTCAGTTTTTGTTCCAATTTATCTGTGATAATGTCTGAAATTTTGTTAAGAAATTCTTCGTTCGACAACAATTCTTTAATTGTTTCCTTAACAGTAGACTGCAAATCTACTTTATTTCTTGTATTGGCCATATTCTTAGGGTCGATGGTTACCAACGTGAAAATAGTTTCTATTCCAAATTGAAAAATGAGGAAACAATCTGGAAATAATCTTTTCAACAACGGAGCAACTCAGAACGTGTCTACTCATACGACGACATAAACCTGAAATTATATAGACTTTAACATTGGTAGATTGAAACATTTGTAGCAAAATTTCCCTGCTAATGTGCCGTATTTTTCAGACAAACCACTTGCCAGACGATAGACCTGTAGAAAACGGACCTTTAAGAAGAAACATGAGCTATCCAGGGGTTCAGCCAAAAAGAGTTAGGGTCATAACTCCACACCCCATGCCCCTAGAAATAAAACCATTAAAAAAGAACAGCTTATGGCAGAAAGTAGTCGAGTTTATGGACTTCGACCTGCTGAAAGATCCTGTTTATTTGAATCTGGTGTTTGGTCTGTCGATGTTCTATGTAGCTGAACAAAATTTCAAGATGGTGACGCCGTTCTTCTTTAAGAGTATCGGATACGACAAGCAGGATGTGGCCACTTTTTTGTCCGTACAGGCGGCCACAGATATTTTAGCCAGACTTATACTTCCTCCTATATGTGATCGCTTGGCGGTGTCCAAAAGGACACTTTTTATGACTGGAATTTTTCTTTTGGGTTTATGTAGATCAGGTAAATTAATTCATTTTGATAGCATACTTTCTGAACTAACATAGCTAGATTCTGTTTTTGTTAATTTAATGAAAATTTTGGGTAACACGAAGTTTTCGATTGAGAAGGAAAGATGCCATATTTCTGCGAGAGACACTTGTAACAAACGGTATATGATTTTCTTGAACAGCTAATGACAGTGGTAACAGAAAACAGTATTTTCTTAGACCGTTTAATTAAAACATGCTAACTCGCAGAAACGTGCCCATGCAATTTAATCGATTATCTTCGAATGTATAATGGAATTTTTCTGCCCGTTCTACCAAATTCAAGATGGCGTCCAAGATGGCGAATGATTTGTGACTATATACTTAGTCCGACTACTCCGATTTCATTGAAAATTATTGATGGGTGGTCTATAAGATGGATGAAATGAGAAATCAACTTCTGCCAAGAACCAAACAATATCGAAAGTGAAACTATTCAATACAAGCAAGCATTGTTGGAATAGAGAAGACTGACTAAAATCGAAATCTGTATCTGTGAGGAATCATAGTTAATAGATACGGAAGTGTCTGGTGAATACAAGAATTCTAGGTGAATTTGGGTGTAAGAAAAGCTATTTACGAATATAACCTATATTACCTTTTCAATTGCTTTGAATATTGAAACACCAATATACACTTATCAGGGTGAATTGAAAGTTGATTTTCTCAACAGGACAGAATACGATTTTTCGACCAGAACTGACAACATGGTTCAATGTCAAAAACGTGTGACCAAGTGTAACTCTGTCATCTCTCGTCTCTTTCACTGGTAGCATATGAAAAATGAACCACTTTACGTAAGCAGAATAAAATATATTCATTTCGAATGAATTTAAACTGGTTTTTGCATGTATTTACCACAATTTTTAATGCTGATTTTCGCAAAATTTGCCAGAGCTCTAATTATGCCTTCTGCTAAATATAAAAACATTCGAGAAATAGAATGATTTCTATGGAATATACTGTACAGGGTACGTCATACCAACCAATATCATCTATTCATGGAATGAATCCCAACAAGATGGCGAGACAGTTCTTGATTGAAACAAGGGAACAGGACAACAGGAAGTTGAAGCTTATGATCTAAGAATTCACTCTTTCGCCTAGGAAAATGTATATGCAGAATTGCATTTCAAACCAACTAAGTATCTGATAATCTGCTGGTCTGAACAGTTGGACGTCAACGCAATTGAGTAATTATGGAGACACGACATATAAGCTAAGGTCTTACGAATCCATACAAAAATTTATTGGTTGCACAGTGACATACCCTGTATACACTCAACGAAAAACATCGGCTTTTCACCCCATTCATTGACACTGCATTATTATCACCAATTATAGGTCCTAAGTTCTACTTATGTCATATTGTTGATATTTCTAATTGACTGTATGACTTTTTGTTGGCAGCTGAGGAGCTGAGAAATAGGTAACCCACACAAGAAAAAAGTGTAAGGATCCAATAATTCTTATAACGCCTATTTTATTTTTTCACTAATGATAGGCTTTTGCTTACTGGGTGATTTTTGGATATTTTTTTCGCATATTTGATCTATCATTTTGAAGAACAGAGGGAAATTAAATATAAATAATTTTCAGTGCTTATTATTTCTGTATAACATTATATGATTTAATATATTTTTTGAGAAAGATATGAGTGAGAGCATTGAAAGTTATTATTATTTTTGGTTGAACATTCCCTAAATTCTGATGGGATTCCAACACAGTGTTTCTATAATTTCAGTGTTGGCCATGCAGAAAGCCAAACCGATGATATTGACTTGGTTAGCAATTGCTGGATTTTTCAGAGGATCTGCGCTAATAAACTTTGCCATCTGCATATCCGAATATTCGACATTGGAAAAATTGCCCGCGGCTTTTGGGCTTCATAATGTTGGTAAAGGTCTCTTTGTGGTTGCTTTGGGGCCAATATTAGGTAAGTCAAATCGTAAATAATGATACTGCAATAATCATTGAGATACTATTACATATTTGAGGCAATTTTTTACACAAATCAAGAATCATATGGTTCTTGATTTATAATTTTTCTTCGAGTCTCCAGATATTCCGAAAAAATAAATATTCTCAAACGTGAAATAGTTATTTTTGTATTAAGTGCGTAAAATGAGTGTTTTTTTCATGGCACATGAGAGTGTCAATTTTTTTCGAGGCCGAAAATTTACTCGAATGTGCCATGAAAACACGAATTTAATACGCACGAATAACAAACAACATTTTTTGTACAACTGTGAATGTGAGTTTTCATCGTCTGAAATATAATTATTAAAGATAATTAATCAATTCAGTTTTTGTACAACTCTCAAAAAAACTTGACTTGTCTTCATCACTTTGGATGCTTGTGATTACTTTTTTCCACCGTTAAAAAAGTAAGTTTCTATAGTAACGACACAGGAAGATCACTGGGTCTGGAGGCATATAGAAATATTGTTTTTGAAGCATTATCTTTAATAATTATACTTCAGACGAAGTACAGGGTGCGGCAGCATAACCTTTTTTTAAAACTCAATAAAACCATTGTTTAAGGTCTTCTCCTTAAACAATGAATCAGAAAATTTTTATTCGTTTTTTATAATATAGGCACATACATAAAGTTTTGTTTTACCCAGTTTTGAAGATAAAATCAGGTAGGTGACGTCCCCCATTCTCCATACATTGAGTAAACCGATTTCTGGCGTTTGTCATGACTCCAGCCAGTATAGCAGGCGTTATGTTGGCAATTTCTTCTTGGAGGTGGGAAAAAAATCTTGTAACATGTTTACATACCCGTCTGAATTCACTGTCACTGTGACTTCATTTTCCTCAAAGAACCAGGGACCAATAATTTCACTTGAGGAAATTGCACACCACACTGTGACTTTAGGTGAATGCAAAGGCCTTTGATGCAATTGTCGATTTGACCCCTTGTAGCTTTTTTCTATGGGATTTTTTGAAATCTCGTGTTAATGTGAACCGTCCAAGGACCCTACAAGATTTGAAGAACAACATCCAGGAAAAAATTGCCAACATAACGCCTGCTATACTGGCTGGAGTCATGACAAACGCCAGAAATCGGTTTACTCAGTATATAGAGAATGATGGGGGACGTCACATACCTGATTTTATCTTCAAAACTGGGTGAAACAAAACTTTATGTATGTGCCTATATTATAAAAAACGAATAAAGATTTTCTGATTCATACAATGCGTTTTATTGAGTTTTTAAAAAAGGAAGTTATGCTGCCGCACCCTGTATATTCACATTCACAGTTGTACAAAAAATGTTGCCTGTATTTTCGTGCGTATAATATATATTTTTGGCTCGACCTTTTGAAAGAAATTTTCTGTATAACGAAATTTCTTTATAACGAATTTTTTTGCGGATTTAGACCTTTCGTTATAGGGAAGGGAAGTTCCACTTATTTCCTTCTTTCTCTATTTCAGGTATAATAAGAGATACAACAAAGAGTTATCCAATATGCCTACATTCTCAAACCGTCCTAATAATGTTGTGCTGTTTAGCATGGATAGCAGAGTACTCCATTCAGTATTTGAAATCAAGGAGAAAACAGAAAGAAACCCCCCCTCCTGTTTCATGACAAATAGAAATTTACTGTGATGATACTATAAGTCTGTAGCAGAAAATTTAAAAATTGTGTATATACAACTTTGTGAGATTCACGTGATAGAAGCAGGGTAATGCAGTATTCCAAATTTCCATATTTGGAAAATGATCTGTAAATATTATGAAGAATATGACGCTAGGATAATTATCATATCTGCTGATATCAGAAAAAGGCTGAAGATTAATCAATCAGCTACTATTCGTATTTTAGGGAAAATATCTTCGTTATATTTTCTTAGATCTTACAGACATAAAATTGTGTTCAAGAATAATATTGAGTATACTTTAGATTTTCAGACTTTTTCAATGTTAATTGTTGATTACTTTTTTTTAATTTATTTCGAGTGTATCCTTAAACATTGATATATAAAATTGTACTTAAAAGGATTCACTTCAACAATATCAAGACTTTCATTTCGGTAGTTTTGTATTGTTAATTTTTATAAAGTATTATTTGTGAATAAAATTTTATGATACGATGAACTGAAAAGACTACTGTTTTATATTGTTATGTTTTGAATCGAACTGAGAAGTTGCAGAGTGCATGATGATCGTTATCAATTGTAAAATTAACTCGAAAAAATACATTATTAATCAATTATATATTTTTTCACTCTACAACTTTGTCATTTATTTTCCTTAGGACCGCCTATAGATACTGTGATTAACCTCAATTTCGAATTCACACTTTACAAGGTCCGCAAATAAAAAATAATGAAAGTGAAAATATAATCTCAATGTACAATTTATTAGCAAGAAACTCGAAAACAATATCTTATTGAGACACAAAAATATTTTTCAGCGGAAATAAATAGTTAATGTACAGTTAAAGTAACAGCAACAGATTGAAAAAAAAATTAACTTGATAAGTACCATAAAAGATGTAAGCTCAAAAACAAACAAAAAGATTCAACAATAAAAGAAGACAACATTCATGGCACCATTTATGAAAAAATATCAGGAAAACTACACGGCCAAAGATGAATAACAATAGTTAAAGAACAAAGATGAAGAAGTCAACAAATTTTGTATTATACCTCTAATTTTCTTCGACCTTCTTATATCACAATATCAAATGCTCATCAGTTTTATTCTGAACCAAGCATAATGAAACGATAATCATTTCACTGCTCAATAAATATTACAACTTTTTCAATTATATTACATCACTTAACATTTTCATGTTTAACAATCATACAATATCAAAATATACAAAAAGTTTATTATTCAATTTTATATTATAGTATAATGAGTGTTTTAAGACAAAGATAGATAGTTATCTTGAAATAATTTCTTCTCCCTCCAAAATTGAGAATATTATATATTATGAGTGATCAAGAAACTATCTTCGTAAGTTTTTTTTCCTGAGATTTAAGGAAATCTTAGAAAGGACGAAAATTACAGTTGTACCCATCAAATTATGACTTGATTTATTGCAGTGAATTGAAGAATAATGCGAATAATCACACTTTTTGTATATGCACTCAATTTATGAATACCTATAATTAGTTTTGAGAGCTTGATGTTTGTTTTGTAAATTAAACTTCTTCAACGTGTCCATCGGACTTGCAGGGGGAGAATCAAAAGCTTCATCGAAAAGATCACCGCTTGTTTCAAAATCAATTTCAGAGCATTTCCTTTTGTAATTAGAAGTACCCTCAATTGTTTCGGTCTCAATAATGGTTTCATTTGAGTCTTTTGAGACGTCTAAGTTTTCCTCTAATGTTTGTTTGTTGGTTTCATGTCTATTTGCAAAAGTTCCAGACGCTGGATCAATACTAGAATTTTCTTTAACACTGTTGTTGATACCTTTCTCTTGTTGGGCATTTTTCTGTCTCAACTTTTCATCTTCGCGAATCAGATCTTGACCGACCCTAAGAAATTCCTCCAACTCCCTGTCTTCTTCAGTTATTTCAGATTTAGAGTTTTTTGTTTTTTCATTCGATTCAGGTGTGTTTTCACTGCTCAAGTCCAAACTTCCAGCTTCGCTCTCAAGAGACTCATAGGAAAAATCTTCGAAATCTTCATAACAAATTTGATTTTGACTCAGGTGATTTCTGACATTATAATAAGCCATCACAACTTTCAAGTCGTTCCATGTAACCTCAGGAGGACATTTTTCCTTGATTGGTGTTAAAAGGTTACCTGGCGTTTCCAGAATAGCTCTTAGTATGGTCTTAGCTTTGAATTTATCCACTCCCATGTCTTCTAATTTAATTGGAAGACCTTTTTTCATACAATCAATCAAATGACCAAAAATAGTACTTGGAGATAAAAGTCTCTGTTCGCTGATCTCTTGAATACTTTTACCATGTTTGAACAGATTATAAGAAGCTTCAAGCACTTTCAGTAGATTTCTCAAGCAAGGAAATTTGAGCAAAGCTTCAACAATGCTAGTTTTTACCCCATCTTCATTTTCATCAGTACCAGGACCTAATTCTTCAACAATAATATCTATGAGTTTCTGGCCAATTGATGAATTTTTACTTCGGAAAAACATTCAAATTTACATTTTGCTAATTGTTTCAATGATCTGGGCTTGATTCTGATCAGTTCGCGAATATCTGGGATTGATATCACGTTATGCGGCATGCAATCTTGCTCATCTGCTATTCTGTACCTCTGTCCATTATCATGGAATATAATTTTTATTTAGCTCCTCTTCTTTGTTTTGAAGTATGATGTCTTTGACCAAAACTGGTTAGAACTTGGTTGCGCCTCCGAACCTGTGCTATAACTAGAAACCTGTATTTTCGGTTTTGCTTTAATCTTTTCTAAGATGTCTGACTAGGTTTTAATTTCAGGGTTACAGAGTTTTTTGTTGGTTGTGACTTTCTCCAGAAATGTTCTGCCTTTATCGGTTAGATCGAATACGTAGCTAGCGAATCCTGAGAATTCACACTTTTTCTCACCAAGTACTTCTCTTCTTCTAGGATGTTTGCCGATAGATTTCCACCAATTCTCGTTTTTTTGTCTTACCGCAGCCATGAGCAGGATGATTTTTATGAAAGTCCTTCAGTTTGCTACCTTTAGAACCACGAAGAAACAAGATATATGTTGCCATTCCGTATCTGCCTCCTAAAACGTCAACACTAGTCAACATCTTTTCTGCGTCCTCAGCAAAATCGTATAAACCGTTTAAATCGAGACCGTCGTATTCTTGTTTAACCCCGCTGGCTTTAGAGTAACAAATGTCGCAGCAGCGATCATTTTGACCTGCGTATTTTTCCCCAAAATACGATAGGATAAAGGCCCGTCTACATTCCGTCGAATAAAGGTATTTCCTCACGCTACTCGAGAGGTTATGTTTATTGTCTTTTGAGGAACCACCATAAGGGTTTTGTTCGGCTAGAAAAAGATGGGTTTGGAAGTCACCCTCGCTGAAGAACATTACGCATCTGGCTGGTTCTCCGTCCCTGCCTGCAAAGAAGAAAACCTACTGGGATATATAAAAATGACAACTTGACTTCAGAAAAGAACAGAATGGTTTCAATATTTCTGGAAAAATCAATGTTAAAAACCAAAAAAAAATTCTTTGATGCAATGCTCCTGACATTTTCGACCATACAAAAAAAATTACTTACCAGCTCTTCCAATTTCTTGATAATATGCTTCAATACTACTGGGTGATCCAAAATGTACAACACATCTAATATCAGGTTTATCAATGCCCATTCCAAAAGCATTTGTTGCTACAACCACATCGAGCTGATCTTTCAAAAACTTTTCATGGACTTCTTTTCTCTCACCTAAGCCTTTACCAGCATGATATGCAGCACAGTTTACACCTGCCAAGAGACATAAAGTTCAAAATCATTTCCAAAGATTTTCTGGAAATTATATACCATGTGATTTTTCAGTTAATCAATCAAATGGGAAAGCCCCGTTGAATAATTCAGAAAAACAAAATATTAACCTTTTGATTTTAAGAGATCTGATATGGTTTCCGTAAATTTTCTTGTCAAGCAGTAGATAATCGTGGGTCCAGGAAATTTCCATTTACCAGATTCATTTTCCATAACCTTATGGAAATCAGAGGATGCCCCTTGTGGACTTTTCGTATGCACTTCAAGATAGAGATTGGGTCGATCAAAACCAGAATGCGTTATCTGAGGATTTCTCAATCTAAAATTCAGATTTAATCCAAAATCAACTTGGAATTCTTTTCTTGTGAATGAATTGTATTCTCATAGGAATTTATTCATTATTCCATTTATTTTTTTCAATAATTACCTTAAGGATTTTATGATATCACTCTCAACCTTTCTTGTTGCTGTTGCAGTAACTGCTAATATAGGTACCCCTGGTAAATAATCTCTCAATATTGATAATTTACGATACTGTGGACGGAAATCATGCCCCCAACTACTCACACAATGAGCCTCATCAACAGCTATAAGACAACATTCAATTCTTTGTTCATGCGTTCTAATATACTGCTTCCATACTCTCCTGTAGCAAATTCTGGGGTCAGATAAATGATTGAATATTTGTTATCAAAAATCTGATTCAGTACTTTTGCTTTTTCTTTCTGAGCTGTTCCTAAGAGACAAGCAGATATTTTTGCCACCTTCAGTGAATAGACCTGATCTTCCATTAGCGAAATTAATGGTGATATAACTAATGTTACTCCTTCCGAATAAATTGCCGGAAATTGGTAACAAAGGGACTTTCCATAACCAGTTGACATAATAGCACAATTGTCCTGTTTCTGCTTGAGTATGGAGTTGATAATTTGCCATTGTAAGCTTCTGAAAGTAGTATGTCCAAAATATTTCTTTAAAACCTTCAAATGCTGGTAAGAAGGTTTCTCGCAGTTCAGTTGTTTTTGCGTGAGTATTGCAGGTGTATTACATTCCTCTAAGATACTGTTTTCCTGATCATCCAAGAATTGACTTAATATATCTTTATCTGTAAACTCATCAGCACTAGCCATCGGGAAGCCCTAATTCTTCTTCTTCATTCAAGAGGTGTTCATCAACTTATAAGATTCCAAACTACTAGGATATATTTGACTCTTTGCATAATCTAATGAAATTAATCATTACTTTTTTGTAGGTTATTTATTTAATTATCAACTTCCATGAAAATCTAATAAAAACACTTCTTTTTACTTATTTCAGTTTTCGTTTTATAATTTTCAATTCGAATTACTGTTTTTGTGCCAAAAATTTGACATACATGCAGTGTTGCAAACTGTATTGAAATTATAAAAACATGTTTTGGCCAACATTGGATTCCAAACATCTAAAACATCTAAAGCAAATAATAATTTATACAATAATTACTATTGTTTGTTCATTTTGAGTATTTTATAATTTTAAATTATTAATTCTTCAGTTGATGATAATTGATTAAGTTAGTTTTCTTTTCATTCACCCCCCTTAACTTCGACCATTGCGCCATAGATGTCACTGCAATCATGACCAACAGATGGCGCCCTAATTGTTTTGTGCGACATCTAGTATGGAATGGCCGCACTAATTGGTTTTACAGAACTTTTACGCTGAGCAATGTGAAGAACTCTGTCAAATGGTGTTGGACCTGCCATCTATAAGTTATAAGTCGAAGCTTAAAGTTGAAAGACTGTCCAGAAGATGGCACAGATGTGATTGTCCAAGTACAGTACTGTAACAAGTTGTTATAGTACGTCCGTTGACAAAGCAATCGTAAGATCTTGCTTAGAACTGAATATTTATGTATTAAAATGAACAGTACTTGACATTTTCCTAATTTTCTTGTTTATTAATCATATTCACATTTCACACCCCCGCTAAAATTGGTGAACATATTCATGAAGTCTTCATCACTTTGGAGTCAGAATACTTAACATTTTCGTGAAAGTAAAATCCCATAACTTCTCCAAAAATTCCAACAGATTCATCTTTTGTTTTCATTGAAAGGGCCACTCTCAGAAAATATAAACAAAATTAAGTGAACCAAAATTATTTATTTCATTTCAAGGAAAATATATAACTTTGAGACGCTTAAATTGTTCGAAAACGACATAATATTATATAGCTATCATTATAATTTACAACTAAACTATTATTCACATATTATTATTTGAGTCACTGCACTACTTACTTGAAATATGTATTTCTTCGCAAAGTATCTACAACATGTTCATCCCAATAAGATAAAAAAGACCCCATTATCTAAACCTCTATTAAATTTGGTATTTTTGATACCAATTTGCTCTAAATTCGAACGGTGAAAATTAAATCACACTGGGAAAAAAATTTAAACAGTAGTTTGGAATGGTTCTTATAGTTTATACAAGCACTAAGCAGAGGTTGACTTCTTTTTCGAAAATAATTCAATGACTGAAATATAGTGTTTTCAAGCAAACTGGAGTTAAAGGAATGATAGGATGATATTGGAAACAAAGTAAATGCTTCGGAAAAAATAAAAGAGATATATGTATATAATCCATAAATGTTATGGATGTATATCATTTGATGACTTAAAGGAAAAAATGACTGAAGAACATTCAGTCATAGAGGAATCATCATAAGATGCCTGTCAGCACACACAGTTCCATTAGATATTACAATTATATCTTGAATAATATCCATCACAGATTTTTATCATCACTTAACCTTAACTATACTTTGGACAAAGTTTTCTTCAACGTGCAGAAAGCCAACAATCGTAGAAAAATTACGTTACAAGCTCAAAATAGTATATCATTCCAAAAAGTAGGCTTTTCCATCCAACTTCTTTCAGGAGTTTCCATCGGTGTACCAAATAGACAGTAGTCTTCAGTTTCTGGGCATGGTATTGGCAGTCTGTCGTATCCATAGATACACTGGGCTAGAGCATGCATCGCATAGCTCAAGTAGGAGATGTAAGTTAATAAATACATTGCGCTTGACATGTGGGTGAAACGTAGCAAAAATCCAGCCACGGAAAGCATCAGAGCTAATGTGACTGCTCCAAAGAAAGTCCCGTTCTGCAAGAAACATTAGTCAGATTTCTTTTCTATATGAAACGAAAGAATATACTTACAATAGGATTGACTACTGTGCCAAAGAAGATACCCATACTGGAAGCAACCACACATACGAAGAATAGAACCAAAACTACCATCAGAACCTATATAATACAAGTGGTTGTGCACTCAACAAATAGCAACCAGAAGGTAGGCTAGGACGAAAAAGTAACTGAAAATGAAGAAATATATTTTATAATTAGTACAGAAGAGCAAGTTCACTTTTAGTCAAATATTTATAAAGGGTTTTCCAATAAGAGGTGTTATTTTGAATATCCCGCTATTTCGGTAGATGTCACGTTTAAAGCTGTCATTTTTTGACACTTGACAAGTAGAAACTACGCCATTAATAAAAATGGAACGACTTTGGCCTGGGATGCCAGGGGTCCCGGGTTCGAATCCCGGCAAGGACATGGATGTTTGTGGGTGTCAACGTCCAGTTCAAAGAACGAAGAGATTGGGAGATATAGCCTAAGTCTGGCTGTCCCATAAGGGGGGGGGGAAAAAAAAAAAAAAAAAATGGAACGATACACGGTTCAAGAGCGCATTGAAATTATTAAAATTCACTATAAAAATGGTGAAAATTTGGCAGAGACGGTTAGTAACACTCGAACATTTTTGGGTCGTCGTGAAGCACCTTGTCGCACCGCAATAAAGACATTGGTGGAAAAATTCGAGCTGCCGGGAAAAGTTAGTGATATGAAAAATAAAACCCGTGCACGCCGCTCAAGAACAGCCGAGAATATTGCTGCTGTAGCCGAAAGTGTTGGGGAAAACCCAGATTTGTTCATTCCTCGTCGTTCTTTGGAATTAGGCATTCCACAAACGTCAGTACACCGTATTTTGCAAAAAGATTTGGGTCTTAAAGATTATAAAGTTCAGTTAACACAAGAACTCAACTACGTCGTGTCTTTGCTGATTGGGTCGTTGGAATGCATGGAAATGATCCGGAATTCCATAGAAAAACCATCTTGAGTGATGAGGCCCATTTCCACCTCGGTGGCTTCGTCAACAAGCAAAATTGTCGCATCTGGGGCTCGAAAAACCCAAGAGGTACTGTTGAAAGGCCTCTCTATTCTCAACGTGTGACTTTTTGGTGCGGTTTATGGTCCGGCGGAGTCATTGGACCTTACTTTTTCGAAAATGAGGCTGGAGCAACAGTTACGGTGAATGGATTGCGCTATCGAGAGATGATTTAATGATTTTTTTATGGCCGAAATTGGATAGTATTGTTCTGTACATCGTTCACTTTCAACGAGACGGTGCTACGTGCCACACAAGCAACGAAACCATTGATCTTTTGCGGGAAAAGTTTCCGGACCGTCTTATCTCTCGAATAGGTGATCACAATTGTCCACCGAGATCTTGTGATTTAACACCTTGCGACTTCTTCCTTTAGCCACGTGAAAGAGAAGGTCTACGCCAAAAGCGATTCAATACCTCAAAGATGGAATTCGTGAGGCTATCGAGGACATAGGGCAGCCACTTTGCGATTTGGTTATGGAAAATTGCAATAAAAGGATATGGTCCTTCAAGCGTGGTAGTGGTGGTCATTTGCCTGATGTTATTTTTCACTATTAACAGCATAGCTTCTTCTTTATAATGAAATAAATTTCCGATCATTTATATTGAAAAATGGCATTTTTCATTGAATATCAAAATAACACCTCTTATTGGAAAACCCTTTACATTTTTACCGACATTTATACATCGATAATATTCGAGACTCTTTAAATTTTCTAAAAATCATCGTTGTAACACTCACCTGCATGGGAAGGTCTATGAATAGAAATGCTGTATAGTAAGTCCTCAGCTTATACCAATTGTTGAATCTTTCTCTCTTCAAAATTTTCAGTTCGGCAGGAACTAAAAAGGATGACCCATATTTTAATCTATTACATGATAATTTTTATTGCCAAACAAAGAAGGTCAAAAGTGCGAGATAAATTTCACGCACCTAAATAATTATATCAAACCAATGACCTCTTCAGAATTCGATACCGTTAAAAAATAAACAAAATGACCATGTATTAATTTTGATAATCGAAGGATATCTTATCTGCAAGCATGACTAACCGATATTTAATTTTTACTCACATTTGAGAACAGCTGGCATAAGAGATGTATATCCCAAATAAACGACAGTTACCACTAGGAAACCCATATTTTTAATCATTTTTGAGGCATCGTTCCCAACGTTCAAGTACGTCAATCCTAGAAACACTCCTACACAAAAATGTAGAAATACTTTCAGTGATGATATTGTCTGCAAAAAAATTAAAATATATTTTTTTTTATTCACAGAAATGATGTAACTGTACTAAAATCACTAAATTTATTGTAATTCATAATTATCTTTCCTCTAGATGAATTTTTGGATTGAAAGAAAATTTCGAATAATTAATAAGTACCTATATCTAAAGAACCAAAAGACTAATATGGACATCCAATCTAAGCGGACCGATATTTTCAACGTTTTCACAAATTTAAAAATATTTCTCTGACATTTAAAAGAAAAAAATTCAGAAAAACGGAACCAATTGTTTTCAAGAAACTCACCCAATCCCTTTTCATTTTCCTTATCGACCAACTCATAAGAATTCCTAACTTATAAAGTTCAGAAGGTTTTTTTTCTTCGTCTTGTTCATCTTTGTCTTCTATCGAAGCAATTTTCAGATTTGAATCATTTTTCGTCATATTTCTCCATGTATTTACTTGACCCTTGATTTCTAAATTGTCTATGAAATTACCATATTCGCCATTTGCTACCTCTAGAACTAAAAGAAAAGAACATTTATATTAATGAATTTCATGATAACAGAAACAACAGCAAAACATTTAATTATCACAAGTGATTAGAAAAAAATCACTGTAAACTATTTTTTACAAGCTTATTTGACAGTTCATTTCAAACAGATATTCAAAAATGTTTGGGAATATAGGAATGATTTTACATACGAACTTTTCATGCTAGCAGAGGATGCTATGCAGAAATTGATATTCGAAAAAGTTTTAGATTAATATTTTAAGGAAAACAATAAATAAATGACACAGATGGTTAAGAAAATAATTAAAGTTAAGTTAGCAGACTTATTTTATTTCTGAGTAGGGGAAAGGCAGGCAAGATGGCATAGTAGGGCCAAATGGCATACCATATTTACTGAAGAATCCACTGCGAGTGGAATCCTAGAACTCGGTGCAAATGTTCGAATTAGTTGGAAACAGTGTACGAACGTTGTTTCAAGGGATTCGTTACGGTAGTTGATGACTTAGTCGTGAAAAAGTGGTATGAGCGTGTACAACTTCGACGTAAGCTCTCTCTTCTCGTCTGTATTACTGTAAGTACAGATTATTTCTCTAACTTTTTATATCCGAGTAGAATTGTACTTTTATTGTGAACCTTTTCATGTATTTACCTTGACAAAAAGATGTCACAAAAACTTTGATTTAATATTCGTTTTTTTGACACGTGGTTAGGGCAAGTTGACATACATAGAGGCTGGGTAAAATGGCATGGTACTTTTTATTAACAATAAAATTTTTTTTCAGATGGTCTTCAATTATCGAAGGAAAACCAACAGAGGATAGTGGGATGAGAATAATATGTTAAGAGTTTTGGAAGCAGTAAGAAAAACAAATGGGATAGGCCCTTGCTAGTAAAACATTCATTTACCTTTTTTTATTTATATGAATATGATTTTTTTTTGTTTATATGAATATAAATAAATTTCTATTTCTTCTATGATATGTTATTTATTGAAATTTTGTTTTTTTCACTACAAAATATATCATATTATATGATATGCCATCTTGCCCGACACTGTGGGGCAAAATGGTTTTTTTCGGATGTTACAGATTATCGCAATTTTTTTTGTCCATAATTTTTTTTATTCATATCTTTCTTCAAAAATTGATAGCTAACTTGATTGGCTAGAGATTCAACTAATGCTGTGCTTAATTTTTTTTTCCTCATAAGAGATATCGATTTTCAAAAGATTGTATGCCATCTTGCCTGCCTCTCCCCTACTTAATCTTTAAAACACGCCATGTTTCAGTGTAGCTTTTTCGCGCGCTTTTCAGTTCGAGGAATGTTCGGCCATGATAAAAATATTATTGTTATGATTTGATACTTACGGTAATCGGCAGGATTGTGATATTTGGGACAGTTTAACCCAAATGATGCCAGATAAGAGACCACGTTCCTACTGGAACCCTGATAAACACATCGGCCTTCTGCCAAAATGTAAACAAAATCGAACAAATCGAAAAGGGCTGCACTTGGTTGATGAATTGTACAAATTATGTTTCTTCCTTGTTCAGCCAAAGTTTTCAGCATCGCTATGACTTGATGAGATGACGAACTATCAAGGCCCCTGAAATAAATATTTTAAATTAATTTCGAGAGAAGTTTTTACGTCAAAAAAATTGCATTGGTACATTAAGAGACTATAGCACAGAAGATCCAATACTATAGATACATTGAAAATTGTTTTTCCACTAGCCCTACAGAAAATTACGAAATTTGTTCCTACTTTGAAAATGTATATTCCACTGTCCAACATAAAATAAAACCGTTGTTTAAGGACTTAAACAATGATAATACTGTATTACTGTACCGTAATAAGGATAAAACGTCTTGTGCAAAATTGCGTGAAGAAATTCTGCAATAGATAATAAAAAATTCTCATTCTCAATCATTTAAAACTGTTCGAAATATTCCGTTGAAAAAAAAATGGAGTATACACATAAAGGTAACGTAAATAAAGTCAGCTACTTATACAGAAATTCTTTATAGATATTTAAATTTTTTAATTTTGCCCCAAATTAAATTCTTAATCGATGAAAATATGATATTTTCGATATGACAGTTCGACTATTTCAAGCAACATGTCACAATATTCTCAATGAGTCGGATTGGCATTAACCAAACCAATTTCTTCCGTAAACAACATCAACAAGGAAACCTTTTGTCAGATTTGAATATGCGACAGAGTTTTCTATACTTTTTTGTATATATAGACAGCTTCTTCGTGTTGAAAGGTTTCGGAAAACGATTCTTGAGACCTAAAAAGGTAATAAGAGAAATCTGGACTCGTATATCAGAATCAATTTGAGAAATGGGGAACATTTTTTTTTGAAATTATAGGATAGTTTTTGCTAAGAAAGAACAGCCGAGCCTTCATGATGATTAAGATCTAGAATTATTTCCTCATTAATTACAAAAAACTAATGAATTATTCGAACTAATCAAAACAATTATGTTGTGTGCAAATAAAATTGATAATTCAGATCGAAAGAGGAATGAATCATTATTATGAACTGAATAATTAAAACCAATAAAAATTATGGCTAGTGCTCAGGGTCCTTTCAACGTCAGTTAGTATAGTTTCATGAATAATGAAAAAAATCACTAACGTAAATATAGGTACGTTTTTTCATGTAAACTGTCAAATAATACTCATTAGACCAGCCTAATTAATTTTTCAGGTCGGAATGGGTAGGCTAAAATATCATAAAAACCTTTTTTGATATAATTAAAGTTGTCTCCTGAGCCTCGTAAAAAACTTTGACCGTATTCAGGGTCGCTAAAAATGTTTTTTGTACTATCTTCTTGATTTCTGCGAATCTAATGATGTTTCCTCCGCCAAGCGCTGCATTATGATTTACATCATTATAAATCTCCTTTCAAGGTCCATTTTTTGCAACATAACTGTCAGAACCGCCTTATTTCTGATGACTGCCGTTTTTTTCGATCTCACATCCTCGAAATTTCAAGAATATAATAGGATATTTCAGAAACTTAAATATGGACTGTAGATGTGGAGCGTCGATAAAATCAGTTGCACAAAAATTCTACACTGCAACTTATTCCAAATAAAAAATATTTGGAGTGTTTTCAATCGGAATTGTTAAATTGAGTCAAAAAGTTAGTAAGTAAATTATTATTCAAAGAGTTCTGGATCTTTAATATTCGCACCCAATGTGTAATAATACATATCGGAAGAAAAATAATGATTAATTTCGGAAACATACTCATAAATAATGTAAATCATTAGTTTTATCAGGAATATAATGAAAAAAAACCCAGAATTCCATATTCAGATAACAGTTCGATTAATTTGAATTATGTCATATTCCTGGAGAGTTATCAACTTCTATGGGAACAACATTATATAAATCATAATTATTCTTTTTGTTGAAGTTATCTACATCTTCAAAACGATCTGGTATTTGCCAAAAACTATTTTACTTACGTCGTTGGTTCGTCTAGGAACATGATTGAAGGATTCCCAATAAGCTCTAAAGCTACACATAGCCTTTTTTGTTGACCACCAGAAATCATACCACATCTTGTATATCTACAAGGTAGTAGTTTGAGAGCATCTAATATACCATGCACCTAGAAAATGATGGTATTCGTCATTATATCCACTAACTCTGTTCTAAAGCATAAATACTGGAATTAGGAAGTTTATAGTTCATTGTTATCATTATGTTATTGTACATTACAATGTTGAACCAGAAGAAGAAGTAGCGCTCCTATCTCAGGAGGCCTTCCTACACCAAACCTTGATAATGATTTAGCCCCTGTGTTAAGCTCTTATTCTTTTCCACTTACCACACCGTTAGTTACACTAACAAAAAGAGTGAAGTCCGATAATATCCTGGAATGAAACACAATTCTATACAAACTGGAGGCACTCTCAGGAAAGGTGGTACTAGTATCCAAGCCTTAGCATGATGTAGGACTTACAAATACCATGGTATGACAGATTGTTTGAGATGAGATGATGTGAATAAGAACGATATGAATTCTCTTGGTCGGCAGGTTTCTTCATGGTTCTTTCCACTTCTTCAGGCCAACTGCTTCAAACTGAATGCTTCCTTTCATTTCATCCCTCTTTGTTCTTCGAATGGTTTTTCTTATACAGGGTATTTTTTAAGTTGAGGCTCTTTTGTGACAGGTAGAACTCATCGAAATAGATCATCTCAATGAAGGTATACAAAATATTTAATATAAAAAAGAGACGAAATCTTGGATATCAATACCTCGATACTACTTTGAACTGCTTCTGAGACTCTACATCTACACAACTACAAAGTTGGGTGATTTCTAGGGCAGAAATCTTCTTCTGTACAATTGGCATACTGCACTGCTTGGATTCACCACTATTAGAACAAACGAAGCAGGTGAATGTTTTATATGAACGATTTTTCGTAAAAAGACTTGTTTTAATAAGTTCTATTGCCTGTCAAAAAAATCACCTGGGAAATCACCCTGTATATCAATATATTTCAGGTTGCAAACTTAACAAAGAGACTTTTTCATTTCACGAGGAGTATAAGATTCATCTTTTGTAGTCAACAAAATTATGGACAGCACAATAAAGCGTAGGTAACAAAAAAGTGAGGTAACACGTCAATAATTCTTGTAGGAAGAATTAAGGAGAATCCTCATACCTGCTGATTTTCAATTTCAAAAGCAATGTATCCTATGCTTTTTTGAATTCGACATTTCTCACCCTGTACGCCCTGCACCCCTCTTATTAATTTTTGTATGGTAACATTAACATATAAGGGTTGTGATACATCTTAATAGAAGCTAATTTGATTAGCTATGAAGCAATGTGGCTATAAGTAGAATTGATTTTGCCGTTTCGTATTAAATAAATAGGAAATGATTCACAATTTGTGATTGGAGAGTACTGCAATCAGACCATAATTATTTTACTAAGAGAAATTCACGGATTTGAAATATCAAGAGGCGTAGTCGTTTTAATTTAAAATCTTTAACCCCTGCGCCCCACATTTTTTCTGAACAGGAATATTTGAATGGTGACATATAAAATGAAATGACTAAGTATTCAAATTACCTATAGTCCGTTCACGAAAGTTTGAGCGCATAGTAGGCGTTTGTTTATTTATCTGAAGTTGGCAGTATTTGCTGTCATAACGTAAAATAAAGTCAACGTTGCCGAATGTACCCGGCCTCGTCCAGCGAGCTTGCGAGTTATCAGAGAACTCCATGTAATATTGACAACATTGACTATCAATCTGACAAGAAAATAAACAACATAACCTAAAATTTTAATATACACAGTGGAATATGCCAAATTTTCATGGCCAACCGACGGCTCAAACTTTCTTGAACGGACTACACAATTCATTCTGTGTAACACAACTCATATATTTCCATTTGAAAAAAAAGGTAGGAAGATAGTTGAGGGGTACAGTTTCGAAATTAAAAATCGACCGGTGCAAGGATTCTCCTTAATAATTTTTCGAACAAGATTATTGATAAGTTACTTTACATTTTTGGCCCGCTGTATAGATAATGGATAATAAACCATACCTATAAGTGAATTGTGTCCCTTAACTGAACTGTTATGTATCTTCAGTTAAATTGGGCATTTTCACATTAAATTACTTGATTCGGTTATGCTCTTTATCATACTTACCATTTTTTCTTTTGCTTCATTCGAGAAATCCTCGCCCAACTTGAGATCTGCTGCGAACTTCATGGTCTCTTCTACGGTAAAAAGAGGATCTAAACAATTATCTTGTAGAATATAGCAAGAGTGTTTGGCGTATTTCTTCACACCAGTTCCGTTAATCGATGGTCCTCTGCTTATTATGGTCCCTTCAGCTTGCCTTGAATAAGAAAAAAACTTTTCATCTTTTTGCTGAAAACTCGAAAATAGCAACCACAGTGAGCATGCTAGCTATATCATGATGGTCCCTTTGAAAGGAGCAAGCAAAAAAAAATGATTGATAGTAGTAAAAAAAAATTTTCTGATGACGCTTTTTCATGTGCCTAGATCCTACACTGTTTGCATTATTCTCAAATATTGATTTGTCACTAATAAAATAAAAGGTATAGTCGGTTCACGAAAGCTTGAGCGCATAGTAGGCGTTTGTTTATTCATCTGAAGTTGGCAGTATTTGCTGTCATAAGTCAATGTTGCCGAATGTACCCGGCCTCGTCCAACGAGCTTGCGAGTTATCAGAGAACTCTATGCAATATTGACAACATTGCGTATCAATCTAACAAGAAAATAAACAACATAAACAATATACACAGTAAAATATGCCAAATTTGCATGGCCAACCGACGGCTCAAACTTTCGTGAACGGACTATAGTGTCGTTTCGTGTCATTTGGATCATCAAAAATATTTTCAGGCTGCGAAACTAAGAGCTCCGAAAATTTGGATACTATATCAAAGGTATCATTTAAAAACTGACCGATTGAAAATATTCGTTACTGAGCATAACACACACTGTCTCGTGAACTCATGCTCAGGTCATATTTAGAGCAATTTACCAAAAAGTCGTGCACGTTTACTGAAAGCATTTCACAGAGATTCAAGAAACATTCCTCATTCAACTGTAAAACTTCTATTTTATTAGTATCCAATAAAACAACCTCACACTAAAAAAAATCAATTAACTGAAAGCGTTCGACAATTCATTATAATTAGCCTTTGAAGGTGCCCTCGACCATTATGACTGCACAAAGTTTATTCACATCATTCAAAAAAACAGACAGTATTGTCGACATGAACAATGTTCTAGACACCTCTAATATCAACTCAATTTTTGTTATCCCAAAAAGCTATTATTTAACGAATTCTCATTATAAGGATTTAAAACACATTATTTTCTGTGTGAAACGTTAAACTGGTTTTTTGTCGTTATTAAAACATCAATTCGGTTGATAATCATTCAAATGTGCAACATGATGAGTTCAGGGTACAATGTAATAATTGATGAAAAACTAGTTTAATAAAACGAATGAGAAGGAGCCCAAATGATAAAACTTTATATGCGCCATTTAATCGGAATCAGATAAATGACTGAGAATCGATTACACCACCGGTAACTTAACTATGTTCTGTTACCAGTTACACCACCAGTACTTAAAGTACCTACCTATTAGCTGTTATCAAGAAAAACATTACTTTTTCGATTGTTGATGTGAAATTCCTGATATATTCATCGATACCTACAACATGCCAAAAATTTAACGTATCTCGTCAATAATTCTTGTACAAAAAATATTGACGAAAATTTCTCGTTTACGTCGATTTTTACTTTCTGAAGCATTTTATCCTATGCTTCTTGAATTTGATATTTCTCACCCCGTACGTCACGCGAAAATAATTAATTTTTTTATGGAAAATTAAAAAAACGATGTATGCGACAATTTTCCTTAATAATCCTTCGAACAAGAATTTTTTGAGAGTTAAGTGACTTAATTGGAACCGAAAAAAAAATTCAAATGAATTTTTGACAACTGAATAAATAAAAAAATAAGAAAAGCCCTGAGCAGGAGCATTTGAGCGCTCGTTCTTTGGTGGAGCAATAAGACTATTACCTCGAAATTATTGAAAATATAAAATATGTAAAAACTAAATAATTAAAATACTTAAATTCTATGGTTTTGATGATGCGATCCTCTTGAAAGTTTGCACAATATTTCAGTACAGTCCGTTCGCGAAAGTTTGAGCGCATAATAGGCGTTTGTTTATTTATCTGAAATTGGCAGTATTTGCTGTCATGACGTAAAATAAAGTCAACATAGCCGACTATCCCCGGCCTCGTTCGACGAGCTTGCGAGTTATCAGAGAACTCTATGCAATATTGACAACATTGAGTATCAATCTGACGAGAAAATAAACAACATAACCTAAAATTTTAATGTACACAGTGGAATATGCTAAATTTCCATGGCCAACCCACGGCTCAACCTTTCGTGAACGGACTATACCTATATCAGTCTTGATTCACAAAGTAAATTTCATTTGAATGGTTTATTCTGTTATGGAAATAAAGCGATTCTTTTTTTCAATATTCCAATTGAAGTTTATATGGTTCTGTTATTACTATGGCCACAAAATTCTGCATAAACATCCAGTGTATCAATCTCTATTTATAAAATAAATTCTATTCGAATCGAACATTTTTTTTTAAACATAAAGTTTCTTCTTCTCAATATTCCAATTGAATTTTCCATGTTTACACTATGGCGTATAACCACAAAATTTTGCATGAGACTTCTTATCAGCATCCTGCATTTGGCCGTAACATTTCATTTCGATGAGTTTCTTTTTGTCTGAGATATTGAGGAACCATTTGGGAACCGAACTCACCCTGAAAATTTCTAGGACAATCCCTTCGAAAGTTATTGTGCTAATGCCCGGACAGACAGCCCCAAGGACAGAATTGAATTTGACCACGAATTCGTCATCAGGGAGTCTAACCCTATCGTTTGAGACCATTTTCGGCTCAAAATTCGAAAAATACAGACATTTGGGCATAACGATATAGCACACGTAGAACGAGCGCTCAAATAGATCAAAGTCATCAACAATATATCAGTAACTCTTTCGATATCAATCAGAAGAACTTTGTCCTGGTATGAAAATTGTATCAATAAAAAACTATGAACTGCTAATTAAAAAAGAAGAAAGTTCATCAACTCCAGAATACAAGATGGAACATGTCTTAAAATCATGGGAAATACAAAATATTCGCCTTAATTTCCTTTGTTTTTTACTCAACAAACCTCTTTACAGAATTCGGAATGAGGATACATGCGAAATATCCGAATGAATTGGTTAAATAGTAAGGTCAACCACCTTCCAAAACGCTCACGCATTGCTAGCTTTTACCTGAATCTTGTGAAATTAAATTATTCACATACTCGAAATAGATATAATTTATTATGTTGTTGAAAAGAAGAGATGAAATCTCGTCATGTTTCTTGAACGAATGAAAGGTTTTACCTTGTTCAATATTTCAGCGTTTTATCAGATTGATCTAATGAAAATACTTCTTTACTTCTTTATTCATTACTGAGAACAACTCATTTTTATTTTGTCCCATTATTTCTTGTTTTATTTCATATAATTGTAAAGACTACTCTTTTTCGGAATATACAGGGCGTTCCTAAGTTGAAAGTACAAACGAAAAGGGGAGATTCCTCAAGTGAGTTTAAGAAAAAAAGTCCCAAAAACATGGGGTCGCAAACGATTCGTTTTCGAGATACAGGGTGTTAAAGTTTTAATCAAAAACATGTGTTGATTATACGAGTTTATCGAATCTTTATGAATCATCGCTACAGATCAGGAAAATTTCCATAAAAACTGACACCGAATTCATTCACCACAGCTTACAAAGTGGCCTTCCCATCGTAATTTGGATTTTCACGAGGATTTCGAGAGAATCGTTCAAAATTTTTTTTCTCGAAATCGTTGGTAGATACGACAAAACTACAAGAAACCGAAAAGTTTAGTATAAGAACAAAGCTTCTTTTTACATTTTTTCAAATTAACAGTTGCTGACCAAAAAAAAGTTCTGCAGAAGAACAGGTGGCAGTGTTCCAGAAAAAATATCACCCTGTAGATCTTCTATCGAAATTGCCATGTCACGTGGAGAGAACTCTCAAATGTAATATCTGTGCCAAATTTCAGTTCAATATCTTGTGAAGTGTAGATACTATGAGAAAAAAACTTGAAAAAAATTCAAACTTCAACATTCTGTAGCTCGAAAACGAAACGTTTGCGACCCCATGTTTATGCGACTTTTTTTCTTAAACTCACTTAAGGAATCTCCCCTTTTCGTTTGTACGTTCAATTTAGGAACAGCCTGTATATCGAAATTTAGATGGAAACGTATGCGAATTATAGGAAGAACATTATTTCAATACTTCATTTTGTCATTTATATTTTTATTACTATACTTCTATTCTTAACTTCAGAATCCGAACCCCCAAGCTACCCTTTGATTTTTCTTCATGTCACGCAATATTTTATTCATTTGTAATAATAATGTTTATCCACGATTGTTAAATAATGCACCCATTATACGTCTGTGGGCTCGGCCATAATAATACCTTTTAACCACAAAATATACAATGACAAGTTCTCAAAAAATTCTAATGTGTCAACTTGACTTTTACCACTCTTGTAAGGAAAGGGTCTTGTCGCCAACTCGCCAAATGTTAAAATCTTCAAGAATAATGTTCAATAGTCGTGGATAAAGTATAGTATGCTACTCGAGTATAATGGCTATTATTCGCTCGGTGATTTGGGGCATTCGCCTACGGCTCGTAGCCTAAGTTTCACCTCGTGAATAATAGCTATCATTAATATACCATAGTACTATTCGTTTAATTTAAACATACCTGAAACCTGTTAATATATTTAAAAGGGATGATTTTCCAGCTCCACTGGGGCCCATGATGGCAGTCAGTTCTCCCGATTTGAAACATCCTGAAACTCCTTTGAGTATATTTCTTGTTCCTGGAAACGATATATGATTAAAATAATTATTCGTACGTAGAATGCAAATTCATCATATTGAAGAAGTGGAAAAAAGTAGTTCTCCATTTTTTCTTAATTATTTATTTTTGAAATAATTCAGAATTTGTCAATTTGATATAGCTGAAATTTTTCGCTAAAATGATGAATACAAATTCAAAGCAGTACGCAAAAATTTTAGTTGCAATATTACAAACATAGAAAAGTCTATCTTAATACCACTGGAACGTTATAAAGAAATTTCGTTATACAGAAAATGTGTTTCTATAGTTGGAAATATCGCGGTCGACTTCACTAATAAATTCAAATTTATAGTATTTTATTTTAAAACTGTTTCAGAAGGATCTCTCTGCCCGCCGAAAAATTTTCGGAAATAACCCACCCTTATACCTTCTTACCAAGACCCATTCAAGGAGTGATGTTCTTTGAATATTTCGTTATAGAGAGAATCTACTTCGTTTTGAAGGGTGTTTTTAAAATGGAATTTAGATTCAAGGTGCAATGTCTTGCACGAAATCCGTTATACAGAGAAATTCGTTATATAAATGTTCGTTATAGGGAAGTTTCACTGTATCGAAAAAATATTCTAATATTTCCACGGAAAAACTTTAGAATGGTATGAAACGAATTTAATGTTGTGAATTGGCGAAGTTAATGATTATGCAAATTTTCAAACGGATTGTAAAGTCAGAACTACAAATTTTAATATTTTCAGTAATTAATTTTTGACATACCTATTCCATTTTTTGAATAATTTTCAGAGTAAGATTCCAATCGTACTGAGATTTGGCATATATATTTTTGGTATCAATTTCAAGTAATATACAAAATTTTGCTGCTCCACTTATGAAGGAGCGCTCAAAAGCACCTGCTCAGGTTTGAATTCCATTTCAAACCAGACATACCATGAACCCTAACCAACGATTTGATGGATCGATGAAGTTCATTGAAACTCGTCAATTATAATATAATTCATCATGCGTCAATTCAAGGACGAACGTCTTCTTTCAATTAAAGTTTTTACTACTTTTTCGGTTTTTTTAAATTATTTTTCGAAGCATCCTCCATTAAATTTTTTTCGAACATTGGCTAGGTAAAAAAAGATCAAAGTTCCTCATAAACTCGTCAAAGTCAGCTGTGCATGACTCTGAATATGATTAAAGACATAATAAATTGACAGGAAGCTGGTAAAAAAATTTGCATTCAATTCACGGAATCTAAAATGAAGGATTAGTGATCGAAAAAAATGATCCTACACATTTTTTGAATTTCTCTGAATTTCGATTATTATATTATGATTATTATACATAAAAGAGAACTATATAACCCACTGGAGTAAGTTCTGATCACTAAGCTTTCTGAAGAACCTAAGAACTTCTCAAAATATACACAAAAAATCATGATATGACATGAAGGATCACATCGATGAATTGCGAAAATTTACGGATAAAATCAAAAGTCCGAGTGTAACTTCTCAATAATGTCATTAGATTTTTTTCATTCTATTCCAGCTTCTTGCGAAATAACGAATAATTGTTAATTAATGTGAAACTTCTGCACTAGCAAGTATTTCTTATACAGTGTGTTTGGTCACGAGTTAGCGATAATTTAAGGTCATCAAATATACCTAATATTATCGACAAAAACACCCAAACTTGGAAGTTTACCCCCTTAGTTTTGGAGTAGCCCCCATTTTAAATTTACTTTTTTATTTTCGTTGACCCTTCCAAATAACATCGATTTCTTTGGACGTAAAGGTCCTACAGATGTGAAAAAAATGTTTTTTGAAAGATGATACCACCACATTTCATTGAAGTATTACAATATAAGAACATTCAACTTGAAAACGCCACAAAAAATTCTTTAAAAAAGTTCATAGTGAAAATATGTACTGATTTTCTCCGTAAATCCGCAAAAGTACAAGAACTAGCACATTAAAGTATAATTTTTTTTCAATGATTTAACACGCAAGGACACTAGCTACAAAACAACTTTCACATTATTTCTGTAAGTAACATGATTTGAGAGTTATTGCTGTTCGAACATGACCCTTATGAAAATTGATAAAATAAAAAAAAACCTCAGTACTGTACTTTCGATAATTTTCAATGATAAAACAAAAAAATTGATCATAAAAATTGCTCAAAATGGCCGCCTCTGCTATGTAGACAGGCTGTGGCCTTATTGGCGACCTGTCTTGTGTCTTTTGCACGCGTAGTGATCATGTTCGAGCAGCAATAACTCTCAAATTATGTAACTTACAGATATGATGTGAGTGTTGTTGTGTAGCTAATATCCTTGCGCGTTAAATCATTGAAAAAAAATTATACTTCAATGTGCTAGTTCTTGTACTATTGCTGATTTACTGAGAAAATAAGTACATATTTTTACTATGAACTTTTTTAAAGAATTTTTTATGGTGATTTCAAGTTGCATGTTCTTATATTGCTATACTTCAATGAAAGGTGGTAGTAACATCTTTCAAACAACATTTTTTTCACATCTGTAGGACCTTTATGTCCAAAGAAATCGATATTATTTGGAAGGGCCAATGCAAATAAAAAAGTAAATTTAAAATGGGGGCTACTCCAAAACTAAGGGGGTAAACTTCCAAGTTTGGGTGCTTTTGTCGATAATATTAGGTATATTTGATGACCTAACTCGTGACCAAACACACTGTATATATTTCTTCCAAAAATCGAAATTGTGTTGTGGTATTTTATCCGCATTTATTCCGTTCATAGGATATCCTTTAATACGAGTATTTGAGCGTTCTTCGACAAACTTTTATTGAACTTGGTGTAAACAACATAAACATCAATTCCTTGTTTTATTAACTCACCAAAAAACTTCAAATGTCATTTAAATGTTCATAAGAATGAACGACTTGGTTTTATCGTGAAAACATGAGTATTTCATTTCATTAAAACGCTTTCGAATAAAATACTATTTTATTTGCATAAAGCACATCTATGTTAATTCAATCTTTTTGGCGCTCTGACAAATATTTTTACAAATTTTTTCCTTTTTATTCTCGAATTAAATTTTCTTTTTATAGTGGTTACACAATATCATGATTTTGACAGTGAATTTTTTGGAAGATTGAAAATTCAGAAAAACAATCACGCTATAGGTACATAATTCGTCTGAGTGCTTTTCTTGATATCTCAAGTTTTTTGTGTGTTTTCGTTCGGTTGAGAAAGCCAATAAAATAAAGAACTTAAATCTATCTTTACGAAAAGAATCGAATGAATCTTCGAAATGTAAAATCTCAACTTCTGACAAACCTACCCAATAACAGAAAAATCAGGAAAGTTCTGCCTCCACTATTGTGCCTGAAAAGCGAAAAGTCTCGTTTATATTTGATTTGGCCTCGTATATATCCCGTTTGAAGATCCACGTGAAATTTCAGAACATCCTATATATCCTTGACGTTCCTAACAGATAGTTTGACCAGTTGCATTGCAACATACCCATTCAACAGTCTGTATATTCAGGTTAGATTCGAGTATTGCGAGAAAGAATTCTGTTAAGCAATCGGAATAAGAGTATGTTAACTAAAGATTTTTGTGTCAAGTTCACTGGCTTCAAAGGCAACAGCTTCACTGCAGCATTGATCTGAAAATGACCAAATAAGAAAGAAATAGCCGGATGATGAAATAAAATCAAATTTGGAAGAAATAAGCGTGCAAGATACGCAATCGAGTAGCAATTACGCAGAGCGCATTGGAATCGAATTCGAAATATTTTCATGTCGAATCGATTATAATTATCCGAATTGATTGTGTAAGTTTATTTGATGGATAGATCGC
This sequence comes from Propylea japonica, assembly GCA_013421045.1. Lineage (NCBI taxonomy): Eukaryota > Metazoa > Arthropoda > Insecta > Coleoptera > Coccinellidae > Propylea > Propylea japonica. Next base: position 90,948,754 of record CM024241.1, read on the forward strand.
CAGTAATGTCTATCATTATGTCTAATCATCAAGGTTTGATGGACCTTTTCCGGGTGAATGATCTCTGGGGTTAATGAATACACTTTTTTTTTCATTGGTAACAATGATTAGTCTGCTCAGAGTCTGTTCTATTTTCAGAAAATTGCCATCTGCTTTTTTCTTTCGTAATAGGTTCCATAATGATATATAAATATGTTGAATATTGATTAGCTTATTTTCTGCAAATTTTTTGATGAATGAAATTCAAGAGCAAACATTGGAAAAATAAAATATGTAAAAGTCGATAACATGAAATATCACAATTCCATGGTTCTGTTTTTACAATCCTTTTGAAAATTTGGCTTATAATACACTTCACCAATTCACATCCATAAACTCGATTTCATTTCAATTCAATCGACAGTTTTTTTTAATGCAATATTAGAATTTTTTTTTTTGATATTACGATAGAATCTCCTATCTATATTACCACACATTTTTGCGTACTGCTTAGAATTAGTATTGAATATTTTACTGCGAAATTTAAAATCGATCGAATCGCAACTTCTTAATTATTCGAAAAACTGGATGATACATCTTCTCGAAATTTTGCCTAAACATTCAGGATAGAAATTTTCACAATCAAAATATGTAAATTTAACTCGTTTAGTAGAACGAGCGCTCAAAAACATTACATTCACAGTTTTTTTTATAGCTATCCAGTAGTGTACTCGTATTTTTTTTAAAGGGTTTTATATATTTTTTATATCCATTATGCTTCGTACAATAGCAGGTGTTAACATAAATAGTATTTGTAATATCATTGTTCCTTAAACAATGGTGTTATTGTAAATTATTATTATCTAATTTTGATTAATATCATTTCTTGAACTGACTAATTTGATTTTCTTGCAGATTCATAATCCATAGCTCTGTTTTTATTTTAGAAACATAGGAAAATGACTTTGGATGAATCATTATCTAAAATGACGTAATTTCGCTCTTTTTTTACTTCTTTTTAAGTGTCTGTCAAAAGTTGTAGCGCACAGGAATTATCTGGCAACTGCATATATTTATTCACAACTGTATCACTTATGACCAATATAAAAACCAGACTATTTTGACGAAAGGATATCATAATTTTGACATCTTTGATACCTGCTACCTATATACAGGCATCTTCTTCAAATGACGTAAGTGACTGGGATCTCTCTCCAGCAATTATTATGAATCCTTTCAGGTAAGTGCAATATTGGAGCTTCTTTTTGGTTTCCATTTTATAGCTATACTTTTTTAATGGTCCTTATGAAACATACGTGTTTCGGATTTACGAGTTAAAAAAATTATTTTAAAAATAATTGACCATAATTACACCATAATTGAACAAAAGTTCGAAATTATGACTGAATCGTAGGAAGCTGGTTTTCATGTTTAGGATGCATAAAATTAAAATTGTAAATGGTTACTTGACTGGCATTCTGAAATTTATCGATTTTAGGGTAACCTTTCACATAATCAACTTGCACTTCAATAGAAAAATTTCGACCATTGACCTCAGAATTCGACTTCTTCGATAAGTTTGATGTAACCCACGAAAAGTTCGAAAAATTAATCAGGTAAAGAATTGAAGAAAGAAGGTTACCTACTCAGATATCAGAATGTAGACCTTCAAATTCCTTGTTGATTTTCACTAGAATGTAGTGGAATTGGAAAATTGTGTTGTAATTACTTGTGAATCCTTTGCTGGACATTTCATTCATTATTTATTGTTACTTTGAACAGGAGGTTCTTTGTTACATTATGGTTATCTTCTAACTTTCGTAATGAGGTTGAAATAAAGTGTTTTGCAATGATGCATTCTGCTAATTGTATCTAACCTATGTTGCCATTCCCACAAAAACTACAACCAGAAAATACGGGGTCCTTATAAATGATTGTAACATCGTAGGTTCTTTTGGAAAGTTTTTATCTTAACTTTTCTTACAAATTCCCTACAAATTTATAATTCCAGTCACATTATTCAATTTCTTTCCAAATTACCAGCCTAAACTCGTATCGTTTGTTTAAATCAAAGTGTACATCAGGATATAAATATTTATAATAGTCTAACGCCAACTGCGCTGTTATAATCATTTATAGAGACCCGAGACCCTGTAGTACTTTCAGTTATGTATTTATACTTATTATTTTAGGTGTATCTTTATGTTGTGTGATCAAGTTGAAACTATATTTATATTTAACTTTTTTTTCATTTCTTTAATATTCAATTCTTTTCTTACAGGTGATACAATATGAAAATTCAATCAGATACAATACGATATGAAAATTCAGTCAGAAGCTTTTGCTCGCTTGTACATTGTCTAATTGTCCAATACGTGTAGTAGCTATGTTGGAAAAATTTGGATAGTTTTCAAAGTGAAAGTACCATTATAGATTCTTTCAATAACTAATGGGAACTGAAAGATTTCATATCCATTAATAAGAGATTCAGTCAAAAAAACGAATGCTCTAGCAAGCTTCGACAAAAGTGGAAAATCTTGAAGTATAATAGTAATTTGGTAGGTATTAAAAACGGAATATTTTGTGGGTTCCTTTCGTATTCATGAACTCTTCACAAAAGGCGTGCATAACAATAGAAAAACGATACAGACCGCATTGAATAGCTGAGGACGTAAGAACGAATAAAAAATATTATCATCCATTGTATTTCGTTATCTGAAATGATGAATCCGCTCAAGGGGTGGTGCACAGTACCTGTTTGTAATCTTGAACCTTTTCACCAAATATGTTGTCTTATTTCCAGTTAAAAAGGCCACCACACGCGCACTTTTAACAAGGATGGTAAGGGACTACCTTCCAACATATGGACCCGTGAATCGAATCCTTTGTGATAGAGGAACTCAGTTCACTGCGAAGGTTTGGCAGGATGGCTTGAAGAGTGAGAACATAAAGATTGTTTACACTTCGGTTCGGCATCCACAAGCAAATCCTTCAGAGCGTGTGATGAAGGAACTGGGCAGATTATTTCGCACCTATTGCTCCCAACAACATTCCAGATGGGCTTATGAAGTTCCTAAGATTCAGGAAATCTTGAATGAAGTTGTTCATGAGTCTACCGGATTCTCACCACGTGAGTTTGCAGTTTGGTACACCTCGGTTAAAGTTGTTACCTGACAATTTGATAATTAAAAATAGAGTAGAACCAAGCTTGGATGTGAAGCTGAGACTGGCATCAATTTGTCTTACCAAAAGAGCCTCCAAAAGAGCTACTCGTAATCCAGGTAAAAAGTTCCATATTTTTGATGTAGGGGATCTGGTTCTCTTAAGAGCGAACAATTCATCCTCAGCCATTAAATCGGAGATAAAAAAATTTCTCTTACTGTTCGAAGGGCCTTTTAGAATTAAAAAAAAGATTCATGATCACACCTACTTGCTTTCACTACCTAATAGTGATGAAGAACGTGGTATTTTTCATTCTTCTCATTTAAAATTTTATGCATTTCCAACTTATGCTGCTGAAGACTGCTAGACTGATCTATGGTCTCCTTTGCATTAAGTTTGAGGGGCAAGTTGTACAAAGACATATAGGCAGACCACATTACAGAGGCGATACAATATGTGTTGCCTGACTATGTATTGTTTTATTTTATATCCTCGAATGAACGTTCTCATATGGAGCTATTTTTTGTCGCTTTTTCATGAGATATGCGTTTCATTCGTTTTCCGACGTTAATATAATAAAGAAAGTTTATATTGGTATTGTTTAAATAGTTAATTAGATGAGCCCTGCAGAATCTTTTGGCTGTATTTATTGTTATACATTAAAGAAAACCATTGGTTCGGTCACCTTACAGGTGAGTACTCTGAGTACCTACCATAATTTTTCTTGTATTATTTCAACTAATGTATAAACCTTACAGCTGTTTAAACAATAAAAGTGTCAAACTCTACCCTAGTTTATTGGAGAATTCACCCGTCTCAGCACACCATTTATAAACAAATAACGCATTTCACTCTAACAGGTGACTCTTCATAAAACAAATGATATTTTGCCCTATGAATCAACGTTAAAAATAGTACCATCAATAAACACAGGATGTTGAGGTTTCAAAAAAAAATAAATATTGTTCGAAATAAAGACTGAAAAAGATGCATTTTATTAAATTTAAAGATGATGTTCCATTAGTGAAGTCTTTTTTTTATTGTTCAATTTCAATTTGAAACAACAGGGTTTTTTCCGTTACGTCTACTTGGGCACTTGATCCTACATTCCCGTAGGAATATGGTGCTATAGTTTCGCCGAAATGTCCGTAATTTTGGAATTTTGAACCGTGAGTGGTCCCAAACGACTCGGTTGGACTCGATGAAAAAATAAATAGTTCTTGGGTTATTGTTATTATTGTTCGAAATATTATTTTCAGAATATTTCGTGAACTAGTAAATCGATCAGGTCCAAATTTCAGTTCACATTCAAGTGTTTAATGAAGATATGAAGATTTGTACGAAATGTTGGAAAATCTCTTGAACGAAAAATAAAAAAATTTGAATGAAATAGAGACTTGATATTTTCTTCGCTATCTGATTTACATATAGGTTAGTTTTTTTTGCACTTTTACTTTCGATCAATAAGATCAATGGCAAAAAGATTAGGCACCTTGAATCCTAGAACTCACATGGTGCACTTGAACTAAATGTGTACAGTTGACCTACTTGCTTAATTATAAGTTTTTGCATTCCATATTATTAGAAACGATTCATAAAGAAATTTGTTAATGCTATTATTTATAATTATTTTGCAAGGTTAAGACTCCTTTTATTATAGCGAAGAGCCACCTTTCTGAATTTTTATGTTCATATTTTATATTGTGACCAAGGTTCATTAATTCCTCGTTTCTATAATCAAAAATAGATAAAATGTCATGTCGTCACATATTTCATCAGAATTTCAATCCATAAGAAAAAAATAATTACTGTGGTAATTTTTCATAATTTCATATTAATTTCCATTTGATTTACTGCTCGTTTTGACAGAACTATCCATACTTATTCGTCAAAGAACGTGATTTGTAATATATTTCAATTAAGAGATGAAGTGAAAATGATCAACATTAGTTTTATTCAACTTTTTATGGTTCAGGCAATTTAGAGCTTGGCAGCAGTTGTTTAATGGAATTTTCAGCTACAGTTTCATTAGTACCTAAAGCTACGTTAGTTATTTTCAGAAGTAGGTGTCTTGGACCAATCGCTCAATAAGAAGCCATTAATCCAAAATGTGGTTTCTCATTTTATCATCAAGACACATCTCTCCTCAGCGATTTGTTCTTTATTTTTAACAATAGCTTGATTTTTGTTAATGAGTTAATTGATAAGGGTTTTCAGTAAAATATTAAATTTCGCTAAGGCTGTAACAGAACCTCAACAAATTCAAACTTAAATTCTGACCTAATGAAAACTAACTGAACACTAAGTGAAAAACATAAGGTGTTTGTCGCCCAGGCGCATGACACATGAAAAATTTTCGTTGAACTTGTCATTGTATATTTTGTAATGAAAATTGCTTTAATTGATGAAATAAAGCAGATTTGGCCCTCGATTGACAAGGTATACCAATATTGGTAAGTTGGAGTACTTTAGAATACTGAAGAAATATCAATTTAAAGAATATAATTTTAGAGCTGAATCTGACAGAATAATAACTCATTATTCACTTGTGATTAATGAGTATTATTATGGCCTAGCAAATAGACGAATAATGGGTAGTTTATACAGTTGTAGTGGATAAATTATCTTTTTAAAATGATTAAGATCTTTGTGAACAATTTGTAGAGACTGAGTCCTTCTTGAAAAGAATTTTGATGAAAAAAGTTTCTTCAGTTCTTTTCTAACCGTATATATGATATCGATTTTTATTCTCAAATGAAGGACTACTTAACGAAGTGATTTTCCATAATATTGCATTGATAGTTTAATGCTTCAATATCCGCTATTTTAGAAAATTCAATGCGAAGATCTTGAACTTTAATCTTCTTAATTGAAATAAGTATACTTTGCAATTTCATGTCTTCAAGCTATTTCCTTAATTTATCGATGTCATGCAATCTAAACAAGTTGATAGGAATTAAATGTACCTACATTTTTCCCATGATTTTGAAAATTATATGTATTATCCTACTCATTAGAGCATAATTTGGGAAAGTTTTGATTTGGACATGTCAAAACGAACTAATTTTTAAAATAACGACACACGCATCATCTTTGTCGAATAATTAGGATTATGCAAGATACATAATCTCTTTGCCTTCATTTTTTTTTATTTACGGGAGGTTTTCAAAGATGAGGTTTTTCCTAACCAATCAAAATACTTAAGTTCTTTTACTGAACTGAAAATATTCACCCGATTCGATATAATAAATCTCTCGGGAATCTTATACATTATCCAAAACATAATCATTATTTCCGTAGAATTAGAATTAGTTTTACGAGCAAACGATTTTTAGATCATTCAGAGTTAGAAGTTATAAGAAACGTGGATTTCATATCATATAATCTTTTTTGCGCTTTGTATCGAAATGGGTGAGCATTTTTTGAACAAGTGCTCAAGATTCTGTTCTTTTTAATTATTCTCACGAACTTCAAGCTATTTCATTTCTAAAAAAACTGATTCAAATTGAATCACTATGAATAGAAAAAAAGATTACTGTAATTAAATTCTAATAACAGTAATCAATTATAGATTGGACATGTTCTGTTATCCTCAAATAATTTGTTGACATTGCGAATAATTAATGTGAAATTATTTTATAATTATGGTTGCCGATACAAGACTCGACCTGCATATAATTTTATTACTCTTCTGTTGCGCTATTCTGAATGTCAAGATTCGGAATTCTATCCAAAATGCACTGCCACCTAAGGGTATCAGCCCCTTGATCTCAAGCTGTCCGTGATATTCCCTCTATAGTTCACCGTCCCGTTCCAAGGTCTTGATAAATATCGGAAACTGTTGTGGTTTCTGGAAGGATCATCCCAATTATTTCTTCCCCCTGATACAGCCTTCGATGGTCAGACATTCCGTCAGTAGATGTTCCGCAGTTTAACCTTCCAGGGCTGGCGCGCGGACTCACACTCCACAGCGATTTCAAATTCTCGCTATTTTGGAATCCACTCGTTTGTTCAGTTGGCCATTTTCCATACCTTCTAAGGAAAACATTATCTCAGTTGGGATGAAATATCAGTTGCATAGTGAGGAATTTTCGGAAGTTATAGGTGTTTGCGGAGCTGGAGTCCGTGTGCCACCTTCGGTATCGCACTGTAAACAAATTATACGCCACCTATATCTGTGCACAAAATACAATACGATGGCCAACCGTTCATTTTCAATGCCCTATTATATGGCTATCATAAACGTTATAGTTTCTGTCATTGTTATAATCCTGAAATAAGACTAAAACGAAGAAAACTCTTCTCTGGACTAATTTTTTGCCTTATTGGAACCGCAACTCAAAGTTCGTGCTTCGGAACAAAATATTTCTAGTGTTTTGGTTGAAAGAAAAAGAGATATTGTTAAAATGGATACTGAAGAACTAACACAACCAGATCAAGATATAACGAGAGGCCGATGTGATTTTTTGTGATACAAAAAAAACAGGACAACATGGATAGAAATGTAGGAAATTCATATTTGGACAACACTCTGTATATACTTGTTCTGAGTGCTATGAAGAACAATTTCTTGAAGAAATATGAAAGAATGAACTATTCAGACTTCATAATACAATATTTTCATACAGCATTTTGTTTTTGATTGATAAAATTCGATTCATGGAATGATAATACAAAAATTCATGTACATATATACATTTGACTCATTTTTATAGTAAGAAAAGCTGTATTAGTTTTTTTCTGGAATGAAAGTTATGTTAATAAAATAGTGATTACGTTTTCGTTGTTTTATCTACTTTGTACGGAATATTTTCCATATAAAAACATGCGGAGTATCAGTCCGCGCGCCAGCCCTCATATCCAAGATACAAGCGCCAGCCCCCAAAGGTTAACATCACTTTTCGAAACTCGCTTCGGCCTTACTTTTGCTAAAATTAGCCAGAATGTGACAATGAACGCATTTCAAAAGTTGTCCAAATTAGGATTTTTTTTCAGTACTAGTTCACGTGGAAAAGGAATTGTAAACATTCGAAAAACTGGTTTTTTAAACGAGTCCAGATAATCATATTGATATTTTGAACTGTGTGATATTTTCAGTGTTCATGTATAAGGTACTTATGTACCTATAGTTTTTGTTTTAAGGAGATGGTGAAGTCGGAAACCGAAATGTCAACCATTTTTTTCAATTAGGTGAACAATTTATAATTGCAAAGAAATCATTCACATACAGGTATTTGTAAAATCCTCTATTAACTCTGACATACATATATTATACATTCATGTATTTATATGGCCATATCGCGCAGTTGTTTACAACAAAATGGTCAGATTCTCACCTCATTAATCTATTAACTAAGTACTAAGTAAACATTAAATTGTTTTCCAGTAAGAAGTGTTATTTTGAATAGCCCGCTATTTCGGTATATGTCAAGTTTGAAGCAGTCATTTTTTGATATTTGACAATAAGAAACTACGCCATTAATAAAAAAGAAACGATACACCCTTCAAGAAGGCATTGAAATTATTAAAAATTCGCTATAAAAATGGGTGAAAATTTGGCAGAGACGGTTCGTAAAAACTCCAACATTTGGGTCGTCGGCGTCGTGAAGCACTTTGTCGGACCGCAATAAAGAAATAGGTGGAAAAATTCGAGCTGTTGGGAGAAGGTAGTGATGTGAAGAATAAAACCCGTGAACGTCGCTCAAGAACTGTCGAGAATATTGCTGCTGTAGCCCAAGTGTTGAAGAAAACCCGTTATTTACCATATTTCGAGCTGACAATATTCTTAAACAACAAAGTGTGTTTTACTGATGAAAAATTCAAGGTCAAAAAGAATATTGTCCAGTCTGTGCTCATAACCACCAGAACGCCTAACAGAATCAGTGACATGATATTTTCAGGATAGATTTATGGTCCAAATGTCTATATTTCTTCTGGTATTTCCATCAGCGGATATCTGAGAAAATTGGGAGTGTAAGAGTACGATGTGAAATACCATTCAAGACTCAAGATACCATCAAAAGTCATCTTACTGAATTCAAAAATGAAAATGGAATTGTCAATAATTATATGAAATCAGAAGTTACCTCAATAGAGAGGGACTGATAAGTAAAAGCTCGTCAACATGATTTGAATGAAGACTATTGGAAAAAATCGGGTGCAGCTTTTATAACATCGAAAGAAAAAAACTGAAACATAAAAAATAGAAGGAAGTAGCTTTTGTATCAATCGCCGGAAACAAAATTAATCAACCATCTCTAGATCTCGAGAACATCTAAGTTTCAATAATTGGAACAAGTTTGAAAAAAATTCCAATAATTTTTGACAATTCGATAGAACAACAAATAGATCAAAATTTTTGATCATCGTTTCTTGAATATTGTAGAAAGAGAAAAATATTTGAAAAATAAAAGAAAGTTGCTTTATTAAAAATTAAAATCTTAAGTGTGTTTTCTAGCCGGCTGCCTAATACTGGCAGAAACCTTGAATAGTTAAGGCGACAATGATGGAAATTGCCCAAATAACATTTTGGTAAATTTTCCGTCATCAGGAAATTCACGTAAACAACATTATTTCTATTGACAACATTATTCTTATTGATTTATCTGAAACGAAAAGTATGTACAACTGACCTCAGACTAGCAATTTGTGTTATTTATTAATTTTCCTAATGATTATACAGAACAAAAATATTTTTGTGAGAATTCCTACCTAGTCCACAAACAACTAGTTTTTACATTCGTAAAATCGTGAACTAAAAGATCGGTATGTTTAATTTATTTCAGATATAATCTTTTCTAATAGCAAACTGCTCCTAACGGTTGCCTTAGTATCTGAAAATATTTCATCAAAAAACTCTAATGTATGGGTAGGCCAAAACTGGTTCTCTCGATATTCACATAAGTATATTGATTTGATACTCAGAAGAACTTTTTGATAATTTTGTACTACGTGACCAAAAGAAAATATACATTATCCACTTCCTCTCAATATTTTTTTCAACAAAAACAACAACTGAAGAATTCGCAAAAAACTTGTTTACAAGGTCGATCGAATTAAAACGTCAATGGCCTACCTCTACAAAAATATGGGTTATATTCAATACGAGTTGAACGGAAGTCCATACTACATAAAAAATTTAAGTGGTAGGTACCTTATGGTCTGTACCATATTTCTTTTTGTTTACCTGCGGTCGTTCGTAAACACGAGAACTTCAAAATTGGAAATTTCAAATCATCATTACTCGAATACTATTCGGCCAAATAAAATTCATTCTGACCTCGGATTCTTTATCAGCGAGTCCAGCCGAGTCGTTTGAGATCAGTCGTGGCTCGAAATTCGAAACTCACAGGCATTTGGTCAAAACTATATTACGCAGTCCCCCAAACAACTAAGGCGCAAAAATCGGAGAAATAGGTGGTTTTAAAATTTTTCCGTTGTTATTCTTCGGCTCCAACCAACGGCAAATTCAAATTTCATAATTATTATCTCAAGAAAATGAGCCAACAGGATATGAATATTCTCGAAAATTACGTGATAGTGAATTTTTATCGTTGAGGAGTAAACAGGTTAAAATTTTATGGTCATTTCCTCGCATTTAAAATTGAAATAAAAGTTCTGACGTATATCTGTTAACGTATTAATAGAGATCACAGTTCAACTTGCTGAATTTGATAGTGGAAGTAGAGCAGCATGCAATCAGCCAACGTACATACTGGTAATTGGCTTGGCTGTCAATTACATATCGAAAATTTGAAAGTAACCATGTTGCAGAAACGACAAATATGGTTATGTTGGAAATTTGGCAATGATATTAATAGTAGGGGAGCCAAGCAGGGATTTCGGGATTTACTACAGCGCGGCAGAGCAATATACAGGCCACAGGGGGATACCTTGTACCTGGTTGAGTACTTACACCGAATATGAGCCCTATATACAACGTGTTTCTGAATTGATGTGAAAGATTTAAGGGGGTGATTCCTCAGAATATTTATGAAAGAGAGTTCCCATAAATGTAGTTCCGGAAATGCATTGTTTCCAAGATACAGGGTGTTGAAGTTTTACTTGAAAACTGACTGATAAAGTGGTATGCACTGAGATTTTTTGAACTGAATTATTCGTTTAATTCATGACCAAGAATCTCTCAAGCGTTTTTTTCGTGTTGGGCTCCATTTTTATGTAAAAAATAAAACATCTTGACGTAGTATCTCTACTACATAATGTGTTGAAGTAACGACAAATACCAGTTAAGATGAATTTTCTTGAATATAAAAACGGCACCCTTAACGAAAGAAAGCAAAAGAGATTTTTTATCAAAAATTGAACGAATGATTTGAATATGATTGTTAGTTAAGAATATCTCAGTGGCTTACAACTTTTTCAGTCAGTTTTTAAGTAAAACTTCAACACCCTGTATCTTGGAAACAACGCATTTCCGGAACTACATTTATGAAAACTTTCTTTCATAAAATATTCTGAGGAACCATACCCTTAAATCATTCACATCAATTCAGAAACACCCTGTATATAGCCGCCGGATGAAGGATCAGAATAGTAATAAATACGTAGGACATGTATACTATCATTATCTGACGCGCTCGAGTCAGTCCATGTAATAGTTTTTTTTTAATATTTTTGAAGATCTATGGACACTTACCCCACCGATGAAAAGGTATATATTATATGACATTTTTTTCTCATCATCTAAGTTTCGCAACTCAATAGGTCTCTATGACGCTCGAGTAACTTCCGATTTAGCTACGATGGGACCCCTACTATAATAAACCCTTCATTTCCTACCAAACACACCTGGGGAAGTAGTTAATGTGTTAGAATTTTATTTTGAAGACAACTCTGTAGTTCAATCGCATGTAGAAGTGTTTAGATTCTCATGCGGACTATTTTGATAACAATAAGGAGATTGTCCATGATTAATAAATATAGCATTTGTTTTCATTTCCTGATCTCAATATATAAAAAACAACCTTAGTTACTTCTAATGGTCAACTTTCGCGTTAATGACATTCATTGAGTTCAACTAGGTTCATTGTTATGAATTTGAGATGATCCCAAGGGTGTCAACAACAATAAACTATCAATAAACTGACTTATCGTTAGATTTCACTCTTCAATCGCATTGTACACATATTTGAAGAAAAGCGTTCCTTAAGAGGTATAGAGGTAGTTAATATGTTAGTAATTTGAACTTTGTTTTTTTTGCGCTCGTTCCACCACCAGTGCTAAATCGTTTTGCCCAAATGTCTGTAATTTTCGAATTTCGAACCGAAACGGTCTCAAACGATAAGGTTTGACACTCAGAGTAAAAAGTTTTTACTTCTTACTCTTGGCTTTGACTCCACGATGACGAATCCGTGGTCAATTTCAATTCTGTCCGTGGGCCTTCTGGCTATAAGTATCTACGATAACTTTCGAAGGGATTGTCCTAAAGACTTGAGATTTTCAGGTTGAGTTCGGTTCGCAAATGCCACGGTTGAGTGTGTTAACCAGCCAAATCGTACAGGCTGTTCTATAAAATATAGACATTCAAAATTTTTGTTCCTCAAGATCTCAGACAAAAAAACTCAATCGAAATGAAACTTTGCAGCCACATGCAAGATGCTCATAATAAGCCTCATGCATTTTATGGCCATAGTGTCAACAGAACCATAAGAAATTTAATTGTAATATTGAAAAAAAATCTCTATATTATGATAACAAGATATCCGATTCGATAGTACTGAAGTTTGAAGCAGAATTTCAAGAGGATCGCATCATCAGAACCATAGAATTAATTTTTTTTAATTGTCAAGTTTTTTCATATTTTAGTTTCTAAATAATTTCCAGAAAGTAATTCCGATCGTGCTGAGATTTTACATATATAGATTTAGTATCAATCTCAAGTCCTATACAAAATTTTGAAGTAATTGAATAGCCTCATTTCTCCACCAATGAACGAGAGTTGAAAGCACTTGCTCAGGGCTTTTCAGTTAAGTATCTTTTTTGTTTTGACATAAGTGCGATTAAGCGGTAGTTAGTGCCTTAATTAGTAGCAATAAATGAACTGTATAAATCCACACAGTTTATTCTACTTTTCTACAAAGATCACTCGTCTTACATCCAGCTTCAGCTCCACTGTAACCTATTCGTTAATAAAATCATTGTGATCTGCGGAAACGGAAATGAATATAAATGACAGTGACAGACAGTGTTATGAATCCACTCACTGAAAAATTTAAAGTATCTATATATACAGTCCGTTCACGAAAGTTTGAGCGCTCAGTAGGCGTTTGTTTATACTCGTATATCTGAAGTTGGCAGTATTTGCTGTCATAACGTGAAAGAAAGTCAACGTTGCCGAATGTACCCGGCCTTGTCCGACGAGCTTGCGAGTTATCAGAGAACTCTATGCAATATTAACAACATTGCATATTCATCTGACAGAAAAATAAACAACATAACCTAAAATTTTAATATACACAGTGGAATATACCAAATCCTCATGGCCAACCGACGGCTCAAACTTTCGTGAACAGACTTTACTTAAGTGTTTGATCGATTAACATCATTAAGTCTTCACAAGTTTTATTTTTATGATGATATTTGATTTTTTTAGGGTGATATATTCCCTCATTATTCCTTTTTTCCCTTGTCATATCCTTAAATTTCTTATACATATATTCGGTTAATTTTCGTACACACCTTGTACATTTGATATTTGAACTCGTAGTGATTTATTCGTTTGAATATTCAACAAGGAAATGATCGTGACTTGTTATGTGTAAGAACCTGAAAAAAGTCAACTTTATCCAGTTTCCTAGTATCTCACAGACGTAAACCAGTCGTTTTTTATTTAATCTGTTCCGGATTCTATGACCATATGTGGAATCAAATGAACTTATACTTTCACTCTCCATGTCCATTCCTTCCGACATAAACGTGTGTATCATTATGTAGATGTTGACATGAAATCTTTGTTGATTAAAGTATTACATTTTTAATTGGGGTTTCATCTATTCTAATATATTCTGGGAGGATTCTGCATCTCTAAAAAACTTTATAGGTTTTCACTCCTGCGACAATCTTTGCACTTATTTGTCAGGAGCGAATTGGTCTTGAAAAAATTGTTGCCTAACAGTAAAACTGTTATTATTTATCAGTTTTACTGTTAGGCAACAATTTTTTCAATACCAATTTGATCCTGGCAAATAAGTGCAAAGATTCTCGCATGAGCACTTCAATTCTGTCCGTGAGGCCGTCCGGTCGGCCGTGAGCACGATATAACTTTCGACGGGATTGTCCTAGAGACTTGAGATTCTCAGGGTAAGTTCGGTTAATCAGCCAAATCGTACAGGGTTTTCCACAAAATGTTTGTTCCTCAATATCTCAGACAAATCGGAACCAACCGAAATGAAAATTTGCTCGTAATAAGCCTCATGTGCCCATAATGTTAACATATTTATAGAAAATTCAATTGGAATATTTAAAAGAAAAATTTCTATATCTGCATAACTTGATATCCAAATCGAATGAATTTTATTTTGTGAATAAAAATTAATATACTGAATGTTCATGCAAAATTTCAAGAGGATCGCTTCATCAGAACCATAGAATTCCATTTTTTTCAATTATTGATATTTTTCATATTTCATTTTTCGAATAATTTCCAGAATCGTGCTAAAATTTTTCATTCATATACGTAGTATAAATCTCAATAATAATAGTAAGTCCCATACAAAATTTTAAAAGAATAGCATTATTGCTCCACCAACGAACGGGCGCTCAAAAGCACCTGCTCAATGCATTTCTTAAATTTATTTTATCTTACGACGTATCAGATAATACAGTGGAACTTCCCTATAACGCACGTCTGTATAACGAATTTCTCTGTATAACGAATTTCGTACAAGAAAATGCACCTTGAATCCAAATTCCATGTTACAAACATCCTCTCAAACGAAGTAAATTCTTTCTATAACGAAATATTCAAAGAACATCACTCTTTGAATGGGTATTGGTAAGAAGGTATAAGGGTGGGTTTTTTTCCGAATTTTTTCCGGACGTACGTGATAAATCCCGACCTCAAACAAAATCATTACGGCAGGCAGAGAGATCCTTCTGAAACAGTTTTAAATACACCCCTGTCTATTTGGTTTCAAGCTAACCATTACGCTAGTGTTAAAATTTGTGCAAAAATGTCTAAAGGCAAGTTTGAATGATACTTTAATTTATCAGTTTAGTCGACCGCGACATTGCCGACTATAGAAACAAATTTTCTGTATAACGAAATTTCTTTATAACGATTTTTTTGCGGATTTAGCGTTTTCGTTACACGCAAGTTCCACTGTATATGAATTTTCCGAAATGTTTGCCTACTTTCTCTCAGTACGGAGGTGCTGGCTTGGAAATCCTCGCTTCAGTACCTATAGAATTTTTGTATTCCCTTCTTGTACTTGATAGGTACTTCTATTATGATTTGTTTTGTTCTACTGAATGGGCTGGAGCTAGAACCGTTTGTGCGCAGTTGCTTATCGCGAAAACGATCATTCAAATTTCAATATCCTGGGATGAAGGAATAAAATGAAAGCACTAGCTTATAGAATATTCAAATTCAAATGATCGTTTTTCCAATATAAACAACACTTCTCACCGAAGTTTGCCTCCGTATAAACAATCTGTTGAAAAATACTAGATGAGTAACCATTGCATCATCCGTCTATATGTATGATTTATCTAACATGTTATTACTTATATTGAATCGCAATAAAATGAATGGAGATAAAGATAATTATATATAATTCATTTGAGGTGCATTTTTGTTTTGGCTGAGATAAGATAAAGAAATAACGAGGAGTGTAATGCATCAAATACTTATCGCTAAAAGTGATTGCAAATCTCCTCAAATTTCGATGATGATCTGTATCATGAATTCCATTCATGCTTTATCGATATTTGGGCTCTTTCCATCATTTATTTCTTGTTATCGACGTTTCGGCAATATTTGATGCTCATCAAGAACTTGTTGGGGTTTTCGAAGAAAGATAATCTTTTACGGAAAATTTTGAGTTATATATAAATTAAAACTGCAATTCCACTAAGAAATAAGAAGAGAGTTTTTTTATTTCTATTCGCTGAATAAATAGATATGTGGAAATGTTCTGTTCCATAAGCAATCCTTCGAAAATCCTTGAAAACTATCTCAATTCTATGCGAAATATATAGGTACCTATGTGTCGAAAATTACCTATTTTCGTCGTCAAGAGTGAATACTTTGGAAATTTTAGCTCTGTATTTTATTGCACAATTATTATCATATGAAAATTATTTTTTTGGGGAATAAATTGTAGGTATCCTTCATTACCAAGTACCGCATGTCTACTATTTCAATGAATGAATTTAGTCAAAAAGTTTCCATATAGAAACGCTCGCTTCAGTTGAAGTTGATTTTTGGGAGATAATATTTTGACACTTCTCAAATTCAAGTTAAAAATTTGTCACAGTTGCTCACCTCACCTCACACGCATAGTTTTCTCTGAACGTAAAATAAACGATGTTTCTAATTATTGAACACAAAGTTGAGAACATTCTCAATATGAAAATATGTTTACCGAAACAAAAATTTGTAAATTTCGATAAACGTGTATAAAGGAACAATTAATGCACGCGTAAGGCTCTACGTCATACTCACAATGTTTAAGAGTTTTAAAGACACTTTATACACGTGTATAATTTTTATATTTACTCTAAGATAACAATGCTAAAACTGAATTTTAGATCGAGATAATCTCACTTATATTTTTATACACCTAATCGGTTATATAACGCAATGTTGTCATATGTACAGCAACAATTAAAAACTCTTTTTTAAATGCTTATCTGACAGTGCTTCATTATTTTACGTAGCAACCTTTAAATTCTACTGGGCAATCTTTGAAACACACCGTGTTTCAAAGTAGATTTTGCGCACACTCTTCAGTTTACAGAATAAGGCATTATATAGTTAGGATAACAAAATAATTTCAAATTGCATTCGTATATTGAACGTTGTCATTGCATTCCTCGACATTCATTGTCTGGAAACTAACGTCAAAGCCTAATTTCAATTAATTTCTTGATTTTCGGTTAAACAATGCAATAAAGTTGACAAAGTATCGTATTGATTGTCATGTTTCATTTGGTCCAACATTTCTCGTGTTTGGAATTGTGTTGGCCTTTGCTATGAAAGAAATCACTTATAATAATACATAGTTGTATTGATTCCTATCGATTAATGATAATAAAATGAATACAAAATAACACATATGGACATTAGAGACCGGGAATATTTTCAAGGTGTTAACTTATTTCCGTGAGCTGAACGGAAATGAGAATAATTAGAAATTAATTCATAAAAATATGAATATAATTATTTTGGGTTAATAAAGTGTAAAATTTCATTCGCTAAATTGCTAAGCCACACACTTTCATATTAAAACCAAATTTTTTTCCAGCAACAATCATTTCTTGAACTCTTACGTATCATCTCTTGATTATATTAAAAAAAAATTCCAAAACAAATTGGATAGTATAGTATAGAGATTTTCGGCATATAATTTCTGAACTAAAACAGTAAATACAATGACTTTCTTTTTGAACCTTATTGATGCAATTTCAAATATATCGATTTGGTTTAAAGAATAGCAAGAAACATTTATCTGAAAAAAACTCCAGAGTTCAGCTAATATAATATCTATTTGCATTATTATCTCGAATGAAAAATTCCCATTCAATTTAGGTTCCATATACTATCAAATAAATATTACTCCGCAATCTATCAAAAAATATTAATAACTTTTATGTCATCAACTTCATCAACCGTGGTTCCGAATTGCATTCGATTTATTGCTATAACATACAATTATACTATCATTTTCAATCTCAAAATCTCAAATGGTGAATTGTCCTAACTATACATTCATTTTGCGCGTTTGTTTCGGATGAACAAATTCATATACATAATGGAAAAAATGAATGAATTCAAAAACATTTATCATAATTTCCGTAAATCATTTACTTTTCAAGTATAAGGTTTAAGATTTGAATGGATGAGTGAATAGAAAAAAAAGACACCGCAATAGTCCTCAGTATATTCGATTTTCCAACAAGCTAAGGAAGTTTTCAATTTTTTTCTCATCAATTTCAACTGATATCGTCATAAATATTCAATTAAAAGTATAAAAACAAATAAATTTCAATTATAGTCTATTTATTTCAATTAAATTTCCAGGTGCATCGCCATATTACCATCAGATTATAATCCTAATTGGAAATGAGCACAAATATTTTGCAGTTTAATTTATCGATTGCGTAACTGATATCTCATTTAATTTCTTTGAAATTTTCTACATAAACAATACGAAGAATCACATGTCTAATAAGGCTTAAAAGTACTGCAACGTTTTTCACCAATGTAATATTTCAATAGTACCTAATAGTAAGTAACCATTTACAAGAATGCACTTACAATTTTCAATATTAACTATTATAAACGTATATAAGATACTCTAATTCATGTTTCATAGTGATGTCCATCGTAAAACAACTACATGAATTAACAATTACTACAACAGAAATCGGTAATTATTGCAATTCAACACCTCTGTTAGTATAGGATTTTTATTGTAAAGAATCTACAAGAACTCGTTTCTTTCTGTCGAAGTCTAATATTTCAGTATGTCAAGGTGAAAATAATTAGACGCAATTTTGACGGTTGAATTTTTACCTAATTAGAATTCATGTCGTTCAGTTCTTTCAGTTTGTTCAACTATTCAATTATCATTATTCTAATATTAGCCAAATAATATGCAACCTTCCGATGGCTTGCAGATTGAGTAATAATAAAAAATTAATAGCAGTTTGCTTAGCGATTCATTAGCATTAGAACCTATTAAAAAAAATAATTGTTACTGGTTTCATTCAACAAAATTTATAGCGTTTTTGTGGAGGTACTTCATACCTTTAAATGGTTTTTGAATTCGATCAGATTTTAAGCTTTAAAAATATTTTGAAAGTCGAATGTGCAACGGTTTTATCAACAAAATTCGTTTATCAACAATTTATTCATACAGTTTCGGGAAAAAATTTAATAAATTCGAAAAAAATTATAACAAATTTGGCAAAAATACCTAAAAAGATTCATAGTTACAATTTTGTATCATGTTTGATTGTCCAATCATATATCATCGATCAAATTAACTGTTTTTCGTGAAATACAATTCAATACACTGTCAATACTTTTGAAATTTATTCCGATTATATTGGGTTTTTCATTTGAATAATGAGTTTTTGTGAAATTTAATTTATTCGAAAAATAGGCTGATGTTTTCATATTGAGAGACTTCTTCTCGATAGTAGTTATAGACTACAGGACTTAATCAGAATCATGAAGCATACAGATTCTTATTTCATTTCAAATTTGCAATTTTACAACACGATTCCAAAATTTAAGCCCAAATATAAGGTTCAAATACTTCTACAGAGAATGGAATTATTTCATCAACTATTATGTGTTTCTTTCTCGAAATACTTGAAGTACAAAAAATAGTGAGGAATATATTCATTAAATACATGAACAGGGAATATCAATTTACTTTCTTCGAATTTTTTTCTAATATTAAATTAATTCTTCAGAAATTATAGGTAATAAAATAACAGTTCCTTTGGTGATGAATAGGAAGTTCAAGAGGTATCTTTGACCCAAAGAATTGGCGCTCCTATGCGTTCGTATAGAATTTTAATAGTAGTCAGATCAATCTTTGGATCCCGCTATATTTTTTTCACCGAAACTAGTTTTTTAACTGGTTCTCCAACATCAAAACGTCGTTTATGCAAAAGTCGTTAAACTGGGTTGAAATTTCTTTCAAGGAGAAATATTGAGATAAGAAGGCTATGTTAATTGTATAATGGAAATTTGAAAAATTTTGAAAATTTATTCAATAATTTTGATGGGGTATGACACCGAATTTTATGTTTTCAATAGTTCACGTCAAGAATTAGGTCACCCAAAATAAACTCAACTATCTTCTGAAGAAATTTCTCGAAATTCCTGATTTATTTGTCTGAACTTAAAAACAAAATTTGAATTTTTCGAACCAGTATACATAATTTATTCATATTCAGATAATAGTAAATAAATAACCGTGGAATTTTTTGAACATCAATCAATTTCTGAAATAGTTTACTGGACTGTAGTCAAAATGTTGTTTTATTGAATTCAGAGGAAATGGTTCACAACAGATTTTCCAAATTATAGAGAGATTCAGATAATGAAGGTCAAATTCATAAAGAGGCAAAATACGCGAACATAAATGAGAAATTGAATATTCATTTCCATCAGGTAAACATAAGCATTTAAATGAGGAATATAAATGTGTTTTAAGGAAATAAATGAATCAGGTTGAATCATTTTCGAGAAATCGTGAGATTCAGCTGAAAATATTCACGAAACTTTAAAGACAATCGTGAAATTTTCACATTTTTTTTCCTTTGAAGAATACATAAATCGACTGAATTTTTATTGGAGAGTTTTTTTCGATCTAAAATTAATATTCAGAATCAGGTGGAATTTTGCACCCTAAAATTTTGTATTAAATTTTTGTATTAAAAATTTCGTAAAAAAAGAATTTATGAGAAAGTAAATCTCCATAAAAAAATATTGAATATTTTAAGTTGCATTTATTTTGAGAAACCATTATATTCTGTTGACTTTGTACAAATCCATAGTATTGCACTTAATAAATTATCATTCATATTTTGCATACAAGGAGCACAATACTTTCTCCTATAAAAAAGATATCAATGAACTGAAGTGTGATTGAAATCGATTTTTTGATCTATAGGTAATTGATAATCACAATCAGATGGAAATTTCTATTGTTTATTCGATAATTAAAAATTGAGTTTTTGAATATGATAAAAGACGATAAATGAAATGCATTAAAAAATTAAAGTAATTACCCTTTGAATTCACAAGAAACTGGATCTTGAATATTAATTTATATTTATGACATTCAATCACAAAACTGTTTCAGCACTTGCAAAAATAAAGAAAAAATTATTTTCACATAAAAAATATTGTTTAGAAAATTTGCATATTTTTCAGATAAAATCCTCATCGGTGTACCTACCATTCTTTTGCGGTACAATATATTTCACATCTTGAAATTCTATGTCTATGGACGCCACACTGCGCATTTGCAAACTTGATTTCTGTTTTTGCAAGGGCTCTAGCCACACCTCGGTCATTTTGAAATTCGAGCACTTTCACGAAAAATTTATACAAAAATGTTAATGTGCAAACAACTCCCGCGCGGGCTACGCTGAAAACTTGCACTTGAGTACTCGAATGCAGATATCTGAGCACCGTATCGAGCAGGTTCCAAGCGCTGCTACCACTAAAACTGGAGTGGCACGTTTAGTAGTTGATGATCAACAAACTAGGAAAACAGTAATTATATTCACAATCGTGCAGGAATTGGATTTTGGTGGGAATTATTAATCATTTCTAATTATACTGATAACAATAATTCGAAATGTACATTTCTGCTGGAGCATTAGATATGGTTCAGCTGGTCCTAGCTCATTGTTATCTTCTTTTTGTTAGTTTTTTCTGGTACCATTGCTTCGAGAAATTCGACGATATGAATGCCAGAGGAGTACGGGGGATGTTCAGGGTGAAAGTTGTTTATCGTACCTAACCATATTTAAAAAACACTGTCTTCTGCCGTTTTCGGAAAATTTTTCAAATAAATTTTGTATCAGATCGAAAAATACATCTTTCGTTGAAAATGAATCTATCTCTGTTCATTCGATTAGGATGCTCGATACCTCATTTTATAGGTTAATTAATTCACTAAAAATGCTTTATTGACCACTTTCTCCTATAACTTACCGTTTTCGAAATTTTTTAAATAAATTTGATATTAGATGAAGAAATACATTTTTTCTAGTTTCCTTGAAAATAAATCGGTCTCTTTCCATCCGATCAGAATGCTTGATATCTCATTTTATCGGTTAATTGATTTCCTATAAATGCCCTATTGACCACTGCCTTGTATAACCCATCGTTTTCGAAATTTTTCGATTAAACTTGGTATTAGATCGAAAAAAAAACAATTTTTCATCTTTCGTTGAAAATAAATCGGTCTCTGTTCATTCGATTAGAAGGCTCGATACCTCATTTCAGAGGTTGATTAATTCTCCACAAATGCCCCATTGACCACTTTCCTTTATAACCCACCGTTTCCGAAATTTTTCGATTAAACTTGTTATCATATTGAAAAATACATTTCTCCATTTTTCGTTGAAAATAAATCGGTCTCTGTTCATTCGATCAGAATGCTCGATACCTCATTTTATAGGTTCACTAATTCTCTACAAATGATTTACTGACCACTCTCTTTTATAACCCAAAGTTTTTGGTATTTTTGGAATAAACTTGGTATCAGATGGAAAAGAGTTATTTATTATACGAGGGAAAAAAGTATAACATTTTAGCTCGAGGTTATATAGTCTCCCGACGAGAAGCCGTGGGTATAATACACTATTTTTTTCTGTGACAGCAAAAAAGACCATTTAATAGTGAAAGCAATATAAATTTTCACGAAATTGCTTTTTTTCCCGGGAAAAAAGTGAGTACAGATATGTAGGCATCTACTTTTTTGACAGGGAAACAATAATTTCGTAAAAGTTATATTTTCTGACCTGTCGTTGAAATAAATCGTTCTCGGTTCATTCGATTAGAATGCTTGATACCTCATTTTATAGGTTAATTAATTCTCTAGTGTATTCATAAAATGCATTTATTTTATTAATGTATTATTTGGATTGATGCCATCATAATGACTTCTCCTATGCAAAGTTTCGACCAGCATTCACCAACCGTCGACTGGAAAACTTATTTGGCTCTTAACTCTCAGAAAAGCAACACTCATCACTCTTTGAAAATGTTTGTCATTTTTGATAGTTCTCAGAAAACTATCGAATGAAATTATAATCTATCGCAATCTATCAAACAATATCAATAACTTTTATGTCATCAACTTCATCAACCTTAATTTCGAAGTGCATCGATATACCATTTTCAATCTCAAAATCTCAAATAGTCTATTATCACCACTATACAGTATCTATACATTACAGACAAAAAAAAGAACAAATTCAAAAACATATTCATATTTTCCGTGAAATTATTCAGTTTTCAGTTTCAAAAGGGTACAAGATTTGATAGATTAATGAAAAAGAAACCGCAATAGCTCTCAGGATATTCGATGTTTATTGCCGTCTTTCCAACAAGCCAAGGAATTTTAATTTTTTCCTGATTTCTTTGAACGGATATCGTCGAAAATATTCAATTAAAAGTACGAAAACAAATAAATTCTAGTTTATATTCTATTTATTTCAATTAAATTTCCAAGTGCTCCTAATCCTAATGGAAATAAGCACATATTTTTTCAGTTTAATTTATCGATTGCTTAATTGATAATAAATTCATTTCTTCGAAATTTTCTACATGAACAATACGAAGAATCTCAATGTCTAACAAGGCTTGAAAAAAACTGCCAAGTTTTTTACCAATGTAATATTTCAATAGAAATGCTATGATAACCATTAACAAGAATGCATTTTTCCTTATAAACAATTTGCACTTACAATTTTCAATATTAATTATACCTACTAGGAATTATACGTAAAGTCCGTTCACGAAACTTTGAGATGTCGGTTGGCCATGACAATTTGACATTTGACATTCCACTGCCGGGTACATTCGGCAACGTTGACTTTGTTCATCGTTATGACAGCAAATACTGCTAATTTCAGATAAATAAACAAACGCGTACTTTGCGCTCAATAAAATGTGAACGGAGTACCTATATATAATGTAGGTACTCTTATGTATGCTTCAGATCTTCTTAAGTCTGGATGAATTTGTTTTTGAGCCTTGATGTTTCTTTATACCAACAGACAGTTGACTGTTGTAGTTTTCGGTTATTGACGTGAAAGCTGCTCACTTCAATTTCTTAGTATTGGTTTTTATTATTTTGATGTCATGGAAGTTTTAACCCCATAAAATCCTGTGGTCTACATTCAAAGCATATGGGACAAATTTGACTTATCAGTATGTCCAAGATAGTTTTTCTTGTTCTTTGATTTTTTCAACATTGATGGGACGTTTAGTTTCACCAATATGAGCTCTACCGCACTCACAAGGTACTTCATATACAATGCATTTCTGGTTAGTTGATTTCATTATATTTAGATAAATCAGTCCTAATCTCAGAGTAAGAAGTAAACACAATTACTTTTTGCTCTGTGCCCTGATAGTATCTTGAGCCCTGACAGCTGTTCTCACCTTGAACAAGAAAGTTGATATGATGGAAATAGCCCAAGTAATATCTTAAAGAATATTCCATCATCAAAAATTCCACGTCAACAATACATGCATTGCACTTAAATAACTTTCGTGTTTTGTAAGTTGTTTTCTGGTACCACTGCGTCGAGAAATTCGACAATATAAATGCCAGCAATGTACGAGGGAGAGAAAATCTTGGGGAGAGTACAATATTAGGAATGCCACCATATCTAAAAATCACAGAATGGCTTTGAAAATATCCGAAAAAAAATAATTGTTGCATAAACATTACTCGATCGATTTGACCCGTTAACAAACTTGTCCAAGACTATCCAAAATAGTTCTTGACCTCAGATTCTCCATCAATGAGTTTTTCTCAGACGAGTTCGAATAGCTGGGAATATAGGTAATGGTTGGATTTCGACATACCACATATCCTTTTTTTATTAATATCTTCAATACCACGTCAGATATTTCAATGAAATTTGTCGTACATGTACCTACTATGAATCAAGAGGCGTTTTTTTAAATATCACTTTTTTTAATTCTATCAGTGGCGTTCGTATGTAATTTGCCCTTCCTATTTTGACAGACATTGATAGTATGCCACAGATTTTTCCTGAAATAAAAATATTTTCGGAATTCCCAATCAATTCTCAGCAAAGTTGATCTCTTGACTTTTTTCACTCCGTTGCATAGTTTTTGCTTAAAAAAATAAAAACCGTTTCTCTGTACCATGCAGAATACAGTTAAATTTATTTTTATTTCAAGAAAAGTCAGTGGCGTGCCACTGACTGTCAAATAATATTTGGAGCTATGTTAATTGGGTCGGCACTGGTTAACATATGTTCATATAAAGTTTTTTCTTGAAATTAGGCCCCAAAAATCACCCCCATAAATAATGGCATTCAATTAGGAAACACCCTGTATATTTAACACTTCTGTTTATACTATAACATGAAAAAAAACCTGTATTTCATTTTAACAAAGTGGAAATCAGTCAAACACGTAAAATCGATATAATCCACTGTTGAAACATTGATATCTAAAATATGAGTATGTAAATTGTTTCTGTAAACATGTTTGGATGCCTTACACTTGTGAAATAAACAAAGATTAAGTACAAATTACCAACAATAACAAACGTTCTTTCGAAAATTTACGAGGGTGATTCAAGAATTTTGCCGAAGTGTATTGATTATGTAAATTCAAATACTATATGTTTTTATACATAGTTCAATTCGTAGATGGAAACAATGAGTCCAATCCATAATACAGTAAGCGTCAAAATAATGGAACAAATTAATTTTCTCAGAAGAAAAATAGTTGGCAACAAAATCCTGAAACAGGTCAATTTTATGAATTTTTGAAGGATTTTTGTTGCACCGTGTGCCATCTCCATCAACCTTCTAAATTTTTTGAATAAGGAAAGTGAGTCGTGTGGTACTTCTCTACAGGCGTGCAGAACTTCAAGTTTTTCAGTAGAAACTTACTAATAAACATACCTACTTAAGATCATAGTTGAAGCGCAGTTTTTCACACATTCTAATTTTTCACGAGAGGGGCTGGAAGGGGTAAAAAACTGTGCATTGTGTTCCATTTGGTGACAAATTTCATCAGCTACCATCGTCTCAAAGTAAATGAGCCATGACAAAGTGTATAGATACTGAAAACCTCTTTGAACTTACAAATTTTCCAAAAAAAATGTTCTTCAAAGTTTCTGCTCGCCTGTAAAGAAATAAAAGACCAAAAAAGTACCACATGCCCTATTCAAAAAATGTAAAAGGTTGATGGGAGTGGCACAAGGTTCAACAAAAACCCTCCAAAAATTCAAAAATTGAACTGTTTCAGGATTATGTTGCCAAATATTTTTCCTCTGAGAAAATGAATTTGTTCCATAATTTTGATGCGCACTGTATATTATGTAGCTGGTTCGTAGATGGGTAGAATGAGTCTAATAGTTTCAAGAAATACAAATCCATATTATTTTGCTGATAGTTTCTCTAATGAATTTCTATGATAATTAGAATCTCCTCAACAAAACGAAAAACCGAGTAAATCTTCTTATTTCTCGTTAAAACTGGTCTAGAATTTTCTTGAGATAAATAATTTATGAGATGCGATATATGAACCCACAAATCTACGGCATGTAACTACGTAAACACGCCCAAAATTATATCCTTTTCAAATTCAATTAAATATATATCATTAAATAATTATTAGTGTTTTATAAGTTTTTAAATGGAAATATATACCACAAATCACATTAATTTACGCATCAACATTGATTGTATAGTACAAAGTACTAGCTATTCGAATATCTCTATAATCAAGAAAAAATATTAATGATATTTTATTATTAGAACTTAATGTTATGTATTACATGTTAAATCTGGTAGTTGGTAAATGTAATTATAATGCCGGAAGAGATTTATTTTTGTCCTTAGATTTTTTGAGTAGCACAAAGTCCCAAACTATTGAAATATTGTCAAATATTTTTGAAATATTCGATTTTCACAATTGTTCGAAATTTTCTGCAATATGTAATTCGGTTGTTGCAAATTGAAAACCGATAAACTTATTACCTTTGATTATATAATTTACCAATTATAATTTTCAGGGCTATTATTCTGATAAAACTTGACATTTTTTATTTCGGAATAATTTGTCTTTCAATTCAATTTTGAGTGTGACCCTTTGTTTTTTTTGTGTACTCATTCCGTAGATAAAGAGCGCAATGAAACAAATGCTCTAAAAATGAATGATCTAACTTATTCGAAAAACATATTCATATTTTATAATCGGAAGTGGCTTATTTGGTCTGAAAGTGAAAAACTATTATTATAATAGTCTTTCAAAAATATATTCAATGACTTTAATGTCGTTGACAAAAACTGAAAATCAATTGGGATCGTATTATTTAAGCTGGTTCGTATTGAGAAACGATAAATCAAATTTCAATATGTTGTGAAATATTTATTTTATTTTATTCATTTATGAATGAATCTCCATAATAACATCCTAATGAGAATGTTGAACTCATGAATAAATGGAAGGAGAGCTTTCCAGAAAAATTTATCTCAGAAATAATAGACCACCAGAAAATCATAGCGATTATCCGTTTTTTGTTTTGTTGTCAGGTTTTAGAGAATAAATTATTGAAATCACCCCAATGAGTTATAGCTAATTTTAAGGATCTGAAATGCCCAAGGTTTTCTCAATTTTTATATGGAATAAATAAGGCTGCTTTTGACATTAGCCTAATGATGAAAATTTACAAAAAAGTGCAGATTCATTCGGGGCACGAACAGGCACAAGTTAGAAGCTCCGAATTTGAATAAAAAAATTAGGAAAAGCACTGAGCAGAAGCTTTTGAGCGCTCGTTCTTTGATGTAGCAATAAGCTATTACCTCAAAATTTTATATGGGATTTGCAGAATTTCAGCACAATCGGAATTATATTCAAAAAATGAAATATGTAAAAAATTAATAATTACAAAGATTAAATTCTATGGTTCTGATGATGCGATCCCCTAGAAATTTTGCATGAACATTCAGTACTTATAATAATTTTCATTTTCAAAATAAATTTCACTCGAATCGGATATTCTGTTATGGAAATATAAGGATTTTTCTTTCAATATTCCAATTGAATTTTTTTCTATGGTTCTGTTCACGCTATGACCACAAAATTTTTCATGAGGCTTGTTATCAGCATCTTGCATTTGGCCGTAACATTTCATTTTGATCGGTTTCGTATTTTCTGAGATATCGAGAAACACAAATTTTGAATAGCCATATTTTTGGAACACCCTATACGATTTGGCTGGCTACCGAACTTAACCGAGCCATTTGGGACCCGAACTCATCCTGAAAATTTCAAGTCTCTAGGACAATCCCTTCGAAAGTTATTGTGCTAACGGACGGCCCCACGGACAGAATTGAATTTTACCACGAATTCATAATCAGGGAGTCTAACCCTATCGTTTGAGAATATTTTCGGCTCAAAATTCGAAAATTACAGACATTCGGGCAAAACAATATACCTAGAACTCGTTTAAGTAGAGCGAGCGCTCATGAATATGGTTTCTGACTAATGACTTCTCCTTTTTCGGGTAATTGATTTTTAATTTAATATTGAACATTCGATTTTTATACAGGTTAGTTCAAACGTTTTGCGCCATAATGACGTACGACCGAGCATAATTAGTTGACTGACCAGTTGGCATCGTTGTAAACTGTGATTCAACATTCAACCAATGAAATGAATGCTAACGCGTACGTCACACTCAACCGTCAATTCTGATCGTTCGAATTCGCTAGCTTGTTGCGGAAATTTCAATATTTTCTTTCCAAAAACCTGATATCGAAGTGAAAACGGATGATCGCAGTATTTTCTGAAGGTCCACTATTTTTTAAATCATTTTTTTCTTAGAATTTTTTTCAAGTTATATTGTTGTGTCACTCGAACAAGGCTGATAATTCGCGAATGGGTATAATATATCACAGCCACTTTACTTGACATAATAACAAGAAACTTGTAGAACAATTCGATGCATTCTCTTGATTTGTGGAAATAAAAGCGGAAAATAACCGAAATTTTCAATTCAATCACCAAGGTTTCTATATAAAAATCGAACCAATTCAAAGTTTAAAAAGGCGATAATATATGCGTTTCGTCTGCGTATAGGTACCTACTCCTGAATTCTGTAGTGGACTCAATTTTAAATATATTATGATTAAAAAATACTTCTTAGTTCATACGTGAATCCAAGGATACTCTAATTTAGATACCTTTTTTTTGGGATGTTGGAATTAATTAAATATAAACAAGCATTTAATTGGCTCACTGGTAGTTCTCTATATTATGTGTATACAGAAAAA